>JANJGK010007929.1:2500-28931 GCA_039081455.1 Macrobrachium rosenbergii
TTGTGTCACATTACCTGCCTGTGGAGATGAAGGAGGAAAATGCATCGCTCCTTCTGAATCAAACAATTGCACAGGCATTCTCGACCCAAATGGCTGTCTTGGAGACAGCTGCTCTTGTTGCAAGGGAGGTGAGTGAATCCACTTCAGTATTAAAGATTAGATCTCAAAATCTATTGTGGAATATTTTCCATTTACTCCCTTCTACTGCCAGGCTTTGGAATTCTCTTCATGCTCATGTTTTTTTCTGACTCTTAGAACATTTAACTTCTTCCTTCCGTTCCCTTTCTTTTTTTCTTCTGACCTGGGCTACAATAGGATACCATATTACTCATTACCCCAGTCTCCCCTCCATATATATACAACATATATTATATATATATATATATATATATATATATATATATATATATATATATATATATATATATATATATATACACATACACACATACATATATACATATATGTATATATATGTATATATATAAACATACATAAATCAATAAATAATATATGTTTGGGTGTGACTTGATCATCAGTAATTTGTACTGTAAGATATGCTCTTCATTCTGTAATGTAAAAGCATGAAGTTCATTATTCACATGATAGCTCCAGAGGTCCTTTATTCCTCACACCGCTGGACTGTGGAACAGTCTCTGTACTGAGGATGTCGTGCAACTGGAACTTCGAAAGTTCAAGCGAAGCTGCAGTGTATTGCTAACCTAATACCTAATACTATTCTCCCTGCTTTTTAATACATTTTTTTATCTATTTATTAATACATTTTTTTCTCTTTTTTGTAAGTGAAATAATAATAATAATAATAATAATAATAATAATAATAATAATAATAATAATAATAATAATAATAATAATAATAATAATAATAATAATAATAATAATAAGAAGAAGAAGAAGAAGAAGAACACTGAAAATTTTGCTTATCTGTTGACGATCGAAGGTTGCGATGAGACGACCAAGTGCACTGCTGCTGGAGGCTACTGCTTCCGAAAAGACGGTCCCTACCAGTGCCCAGGAAAAGTCTTCAAATTCTGTGGTCATGGGAACTGTCTCTGTTGCGTGGATCCTCACGGGCACGGTCATGGGAACGGCAACGGCAACGGCGACAACGACAGCAACGGTGACGGTCGGTAATGGTAAGAAAGACTTTCATTTTCTTGATTTTTTGTCATGAGAAGAACCTCTGAGATTGAGGAGAGATGAACCACAGCACCAAACATTCTGTTGCTGTTCATCAGTGTGACTGCATAGGATTTTATCTACTTATCTCTTTATTGATTTATTTCTTCTTTTTTATTAAGTGGGATCTCTTCTTTCTGTATTTCCCTTTACCTCCTCTTACTTGCTATTGAGCCCCACATTCTTTAAAAGCTTGAATTTCAAGTCAGTGGCCCCTGTGGTGGGCTTCTTCTTCCATATGAATAGGCTTCTTCTTCATCTTCTGAATAATAATAGAGACTCTCTGTCTATCGTTCTATTGCTATCTATCTAACGAGTCACTATTTTTATTGAGGCTGAAAACGCAACATCTCCACTCTAACCGCTGTTAGCGGTGATCGTCATGGGGACGTTCTTTCAAATACTCTTTCACTCCTCTTTACGAACGGTTTTCCCAATCTTCTACTTCTATTCATGCATTTCCCTGGTGACTGATCCCTTCTCACGTCTCTCCTCTCCTTCTTCTGTCAGCCGCACTTGGCTTTGCCTTGCCTTTTCCTAATTCATGAATTTGAATTTGGATCCTAGTGCATATTCAAATGTTGACATTGATGGCAAAGTTCAGGGTTAACAAGATAACCTTCAAATCAATTTTTCCTGACCCTCTGATACTAGATCTTGATTTTTAGATCCTCTTCTCAACAGGATTTAACGAAAGGTGGTTCATCTGATCATTGATCTTGCCTCAAGTCGTGCCTAGGCTTTATTTTCCTTTGTCACCTCCTCTTTACGATCTACTTTCCCTTATTGCATCTTCTATAGCTCCTGCTTTCTTTTGCCACTTCTTCTGAAGGTCCAAGTGGCCTTGTCACCTCGCCTCTAGGTCCTACTTTCTATCTTGTGTCACTCTTTCTCTAAGTCTTGCTGTCCTTTGTTGCAGAGTGGCCTTACTTTCAGTTTCCTAATGGGAACCTTATTGGCAGCATCCATTCCCTTGAGACTCATGAGAGGATCTCCCTCTTCTCAGAAATTGATGTTCTCGACTCAACAAACCACCACTGCACACTTTTCCTGAGTGGAAATAAACAGTACTCGGACTGCATGATTTGTTATTTTTTTTTTCTCAGCTGCCTCGGAATTTCTTACTGCTTCTGATTTTCCCCACCCTTAGTCTTCTATCCTTCCCTCCCCACTTCCTTCAGGTTTAACTCCCACTCCTTATTCCCCTTAATGAAAAGGCTTAATAAAAAGAGCCTCCTTCATTCTGCTCTTTTCATTAAGCCTTGAAATGAAAAGCACTGCTTTATTCAGGTGGTTATAGGACCTTTTCTTCTCTTGTCTATTCATTCATTCAAGATTCCCCTCTTGGGTTGTTACCATGTGCTTGTGACGTAGGTCATTGGTACTGTTGTTATTGCCATTCTTTTTAGTCTTTTTTTTCTCTGTTTGGCTGATTTTCATCAGACTTGATCGGTATCATCATATATAAATCCTTCCAAGAGTTTAATCAAAGAAGCATACAGTAGTGATGAATGAGGCCTGTTTTTAAGAATACTACCTCAATTTTTCTTGTTCTTTGACGTCATGTTTCTGAAGCCTTTGATTTTATCTTTTTCAGGAGAGGCTTCAGGATTTTCAAACCTACCTTCAGACAGAAGTGGCTAACCTTTGCAACCAGAAATATGAGAACTGGCGTTGTCCCCTGCTAGAATGAGACCCATTAAGATTCCTAGTTTGATTGAAAACATTCTTTTCATCATAATCATAAATTGAAGACTTTTGATATTTCTGAAAAATGTTTTATGATTTTTCTGCAAATAAATTGAGCATGCAAAGTAGTTCCTTGTGATTTCATCCCTATTCTTATACTTGAAGCAACTGTTCCAAAAGGCATCTCTTTACAGCTTCATTCATACTTACTAGTTTTGACATCATTTGGTGTAGCTCTGTGTACATGACAATATGAAGAAGACTCTCGGTTACTGAAGTGACAGACAAATTTGGACAATTTTCTTCTTGTATCCAATCCACACTCAAGGACTGTCCTGACTGAAACCAGTCCGGTTGCAGAACAGAAGTGATCTAAAAATTCTTTCCTTCATTACAGAGGATTTCATATATCCAGAGTTTTTTATACAAAGCAGACTGTGCTTGTGTGAAAGCACTAATAGAAGTCAAAATAAGAAATAAGACATATGGCACTGATGGTTATGAACATAGTGATGTGTCTTATTCAGTGTCAGGTGTTCAAGAACTTCATCTAGATCACAGTATTATCTTGAGTCAAGAACATCCAAGATCCGAACAAACCATTGTATATGCAAACTATTCCTTCGCGCCATAGCGTAAATGGGCACCTATCAAGTGCCCTGGGTTGAGATATGGTGGGCCAATGGCTGATGGGAATCCAGATCAACCAGGTCTGGGATCCCATCAGCCTGAGCAACTAAAACAGAGTACTAATGTTGATGTCAGACAGAAGCAATGATGCAATGAGAGATATCTGGGTTCCCTAGTCCTGCTGTTCATGAAATCGTAAACTTATTGGTATTATCATTTGATTCCTTATTTTAGTTTTCTGCAAAAGAAAACTATTGTACCGGCTTTGTCTGTCCGTCCGCACTTTTTCTGTCAGCACTCAGTTCTTCAAAACTCCTGAGGCTACAGGGCTGCAAATTGGTATGTTGATCATCCACCCTCCAGTCATCAAACATACCAAATTGCAAACCTCTAGCCCCCTCAGTAGTTTTTACTTTATTTAAGGTTAAAGTTAGCCATGACCGTGCGTCTGGTAACGATATAGGACAGGCCATCACCGGGCCGTGGCTGAAAGTTTCATAGGCCGTGGCACAGACAGCATTATATGTTGTACAGAAAACTCAATAGCTATTTTGTACATGTTTTCTCTTGCAAGCTCTTTCAGTAGTTACTGTAGTTTCTCTTCACTATCCTAATTAGCAGAGGGGGTGGGGGGTGGGGTTTCTCAAAATTATTTTTGGCATGAAAAGCAGCCAGTTATTTCTCGGGAGGCTCTGGGAGCACCTGCATAATTCTGGAAGGAAGTTGTCAAGACTTGTTCACTGGCTTTTGGCATTCCACTAATCTTATGCCAAGAGCCTCCAAGTCCTGGGCCCCAACACAGCCCATCTCAGTGGCGGTCTCAGACTAGATGTTATTATTATTCGTTGAACCTTTTGTCTCATAAGTGAGCAAATCTCCAGTCTAAAACATGCTCCCATTCTTTTTTGGATTCTCCGGTGATGCTCATGTTACAGCCGGTCAAAAAGCTGAAACAGTCAGAATAGACACTGTCATATATCATATACTTAACCAGATATTTCTGGGAAACACTGTTTCCAGTAGTGAATCATTTCACTCACTACCGCAAATTATGTGCAATTTGGAACTACAGCAAGAGATGAGGTATCAGTGTTGTTGTGTGGAGCTAACAATATAATAATTTGGCTTAATCTAGACTTCGTAAACACGTATACCCTAAGTGGTGGCTGAAGGAAGAAAACAAAGAAAAAATGTGAAATACAGAAAAGTACTAGTCAATCGACGAAGCTTCAACAAGAATCGGACTTACCGTGAACGTCGAGTCGCTGCGCAAACGAGGGACCTCAGGAGTCGTATTCTGGCAGTCTTCCCAATTCACTAATTAAGATAGACGTAGGAGTAGAAGTAATAAAGAACAAAGAATATCGTTCAGGCACGCACGCAGCGTCACCCTGGTTCAGTGACCGCGTGAATCTCTCTGACCGACCTCGCTTCGTTCCCGCCAGATGAGGCGGCTTCTTGACATACCGCCCCGGGCAATCCGACCTTGACAAAGGCATCGTCGAATGCATAGAATAAAGCTTAAGGGCCACCATAACTAGGGGTCATTCAGCGTAAACCCTCTCTGAGGCTTAGGTCCCTAATGCCCTAGCATATTTTGTTTATAAACTTTCCAGCCTATGCGGCGCCATTTGTCTACTGCGGTGATTGTTATTTTTGAATTGCCTAGCCTACCGGCGGGGCAGAGATGTTCTCTGTCGAGGTCAATCGGACTAATATTCCTACACCTAAATACATCGAGGGCGAACAGCAGTAATATTTATAAAAATATATATATATATATATAAGAGAAAGAGAGATATTATAATGTTTTTCTTTCTACATTCCAGATGACAATGCACCTGGTACATCTCGAAAGAAAAGGGTAGAAGATAAAAATCGGAAACGCTTAGTTGCAGAAATTTTATCAGGATATGAAAATGAACTTCATGCTAACAACAATGTTTCGTGTGGCAAAGACTGTCCCCAAAGTGAAGAAATGGTACAACACTAGAAGAGTTGCAGCTTCAATTGAACAGAGTTTGTCAAGAAAGACACGATCTCCTTATAGAGAAAGAGCAGTGGGATAGAGAAAGGTTACGTTTGTTGGAGGAATTGGAGAAGTTGAGAAATGAAGCATCATGTTGCAGATCGTTTCTGGAAAAATTATTTTCTCCTTCACAGGTTGAAAACATTATAAGTGGCAGAAATGTGAAACATTGGGCAGATGACGACATTAGTCGAGCAATAACATTAAAAAATATGAGTCCTAAAGGTTACCGGTTCTTACGTGATCAGTGTAAGATTCCTCTTCCCTCAGAAAGTACCCTAAGGCGTTGGGCATGAAAAATCCTTGTTGAAGCGGGGATCTTGCAGCAAACAGTTTTTGAAATACTAAAGGAAAAGGGCAAGGAAATGAAAGAGTATAGTCGATTATGTGTCATTTCATTTGATGAGTGTAGTGTTTCTCAAATCTGGTGTTATGACCATGGATCAAAGACACTTTATGATCCTAAAACTCGTGTGCAGTGCATTATGATCAGAGGAATAATACAGTCCTGGAAACAACTAATATATTATAATTTTGATACCAAGGTTACCAAGGAACTGTTATTTAAGCTAATTGCAAAAGTGGAGTCTGTCGGTTTTCCTGTTGTGGCTATGGTGTGTGACATGTGTCCTACTAATATCAGTTTATGGAACAGTCTCAATGTAGGAACAGAAAATCCTTCATTTGAGAACCCCTCTGCACCAGATCGAGAAATTCATGTCTTTGCCGATGCTCCTCATTTAATCAAGTTAGTGAGAAACAATTTTCTTGATTCAGGCTTTCAGTTGCAAAACAGAAATTTTGTTCTAAGTGGATGTGTTAGGGAAATCGTCGCCAGAAGTGAAAGTGACTTGAAACCCACATATCGCTTAACAGAGAAACACATAAATGTAACAGGTGCGCAACATATGAATGTGAGGAGAGCAGTGCAGCTTCTTTCGGAAACAACATCCAAAGCTGTAGATTTTTATGGAAATCAGGGGCTTTTGAAGAGCACGTTCTGGGAAAGCACAAGGGACTTTATAAAGCTGGCTGACTAGTGGTTTGATGTATTCATTTCAAGGGTACCTTATGACAGAAAAAAATCTAGACATGCGTATGGGATGCAATTGACTGAGCAGAATAAAATCCTTGACAATATGAAATGTACTGCTGAAACAATGCGAGTTTGCAAAAGTAATAAGATGTATCAATTCCAAAAGGGACTTATTGTGTCGTGTAAATCCTTGCCAAGGTTGCATGATATGTTGAAAAGTAATTATGATGTATCATACATAATTACCTCCAGACTTAATCAAGATGGACTGGAAAACATGTCTGGCTGTCTTAGACAAATGGGTGCAACTTATGATCATCCTACGCCAGTTGAAGTCAAACACAGAATAAAATCATATTTACTTGGCAAAGGAAATTCTTTAACTGGAAAAAATTGTAACTCGATGAAGGAGTGCGACTCTTCAAATATGTCGGAGGGAATGTTTCAAGAGAGAAGTTG
Source organism: Macrobrachium rosenbergii (assembly GCA_039081455.1). Lineage (NCBI taxonomy): Eukaryota > Metazoa > Arthropoda > Malacostraca > Decapoda > Palaemonidae > Macrobrachium > Macrobrachium rosenbergii. The sequence goes on from JANJGK010007929.1 coordinate 9,544, forward strand.
TGAAAATAGTGATTCAAGTGCAACTGATCTTGAAAAAGAGCTCATGATTTCTGCAATGGTGTTTGCCTCTACTGAAGATGAGATGATGCCAGAAGAAGATTCAGAAAATTTAGACAATGAATTTCATGAAAGAACTTTAGAGAATGTTGCAGACGAAGAGGGCCTACGATATGTTGGAGGTTATGTGGCATCTAAATTTCCAGAATATCAGTTCTTAGGATGTAAACTTAAAAAAGTAAAAGGAACCTGGATCAGTGCAGTAGAGCGACAAGAGGATAGATTAACGGAACCAAGTGCTGAGTTTTTTCACAAATTAAAGGTAATGGAAAACATTTTTAAAACATACAATGGAGAAAATACACTGAGACCTGGCACGCCATATTGAAAATTTTGTATCTTTGCCTTTTAAAGTAATATTGTTTTTTGTCAGATGTCGGATGTTTTTTAGGATGAGAGTTCTGAATGCCCAAATTGTATCAAGTAGGCAAAAAAAGAAAAAGATGCATAAACTAACTAAATAATGCCATGAAAATTCTAAAAGATTGTTGTTGTTTTTTCTACCTTTGCTAAGTATTTTTAATTTCTATTATGAAGCCAGTTACTGTTATGTGTTATCTATGTATATTTATGTTAGTTTATTAAATTATGTATAGTAAAATTGTAAATAAGCTTTTGTAAATAAATGTCAGGTCAAATGCTAATTGAATATTTTTTTAAGTCCTATCAGGTTCATTAATTTAAGATTTCTATAATATACTAGAAAGCCAAACATTATCAATCCACGATTTTGTATGTGTAGTACAGTGAACTATATGAATTTCAAAAGAACACCAAACGTACACAAGATAACAGAGTGGAAAGGACATACAGGCCTAATCCCTTAGACCCAAGGTACTTAAATCGTTCCCAAGGTAGCACTTGCCTGTTTGTTCCCACCCTGACCTCCAGGCTTATCACGGAAATACCCCTCAGCTACCCCCGCAACCAAAGTGACTGTACCTTCTCACCCTTATATCTATATACCTTGATATTGATAACTGGCGAATATAGACATTTGTAAGGTAGCGACGTGGGTGGTATTGACTGATATGATCGGCTGTTGTTTATGGCTCTAGTTACCTCCTTTTGAAAGATTCCAGTTCCTTCTTTGATTGATGATGGCCACTTCAGAATTCCCCTGTCAACGGTCAAAAGTCATGGGGAAAGTAAAAGTCGTTTAACTTGCCTGTACAAAAGGGAGATCACTAAATCCGCCATTGTCCGTGAAACAAGGAATTGGAATCGGTCAAAAGGACTGGGGATAATCTGAGGCATCATTCTCAGACTAATGTTCGAGTGGTTCCACCCACCAAACTCGATGCAGGTGGAAGGAAGGAAAGGCAATTTGAAAACAACAGCTGATCATTACCTTCCAAGGATACCTGAATATGCCTTGGATATATATATATATATATATATATATATATATATATATATATATATATATATATATATATATATATATATATATATATATATATATATATATATATATATTTATGTGTGTGTGTTTATGTATGTATGAATATATATGACTTGGAAATTCCATATAGTTTACTTTTATTTACTATTTTTTTTATTTAGAAAGCAGACGTGCATCGTGGATGATGTAGAATTCATAACAGGAACCTACGTTTAGCCCAAAGATCGGATTATACAGACTACCAAATGCAAGATCTTTTGGAAACACTCGAATATATACCATTGTATGGCTGTCAAATAAAAATCTGCTGATTAGTAACAACTGTAATTCGAATGACTAATTGTTGTAACCTGTTATTTATAAATTCTAGAACGTCAAAAAGAAAGAATTTCACATACAACAAATAAACTTCCATTCATGAAACAATGCACATGTGTCGGTCCTAAGAGAATGTTATTTTCCAAATGTCACCACGCTGATAATCCTATAGCCAAGGGAAAAATTGCTGTTATCATCATGGCTGGAAAGAGTAGACGTATAAATACATGACAGTGGTGAAAGGGAAACGGTCGTATATACTTTAATAATCTTATATAGGTTAAACTATATGGAAAAAGATACAGAGACTGATAAAAAAAAAAAAAAAGCAAACGTAACCCCACAGCGATCAAAAGATAGCGCGGCTGACAATCTGGGTAGCGTAAATTTTTGCAGACCGTACTCTTAGCTGACAGTGGGGGCACCAAAGCTGCTTCCCATAGAAAACGGTTATTGGGTTAAGTAAATAAATGTTAAATCACCAATAAAAATCAAGATTGCAAACAGAAGAACACATGAAAATACACAAAAGATTTATCAATAATAATTTCATTTAGGCAAAAATTTTCTCAATACACCTTATTATACGATGGTAATAATAAGTAAAGTTCACTTTACCTTACACAAGCTTGTGAAAACCTCTGTAAAAGAACTTGCAGCTGCGCAAAACAAACTTTTTATTGAGCGCCGTTACAGTTTTCCTAGTGTCAGATCTCAAAAGCTATATTTAATACTAGTGACCACAATTTTCTACGTTAATAATTTCTCTCTGTTTAAGAATGAGAGAGAGAGGGAGCAACAGCTAAAGGTCTCGAAAATAAGAATGAGTAAATTTTGGATTCCCATAGGAAATTAAAACAATTATATGACGTCATTAAGACATTTGGGGACGAGATATGAAAGCAACACTTTTTCAATGCAATCGGGACAATGCATGACGTAATCGATTATGAGGTTTTACCCTAAAAGTTGCCATGTATGTAACATTATTCTCGTATGGGGCACAGTTTTTATAGAAATCCTTACACGATCAAAACTGGCTAATTATGATTGGCATGTTTTTAAAACAAAACAAAAAACTCAAGCAATTGTTATTCCCAGCCTGTCAACACCGTTATCTTTGGCGATGACAGTTAAAGTGAAACAAACTCTTCACTAGGACCCATGTGTTCCTCATATACTACGTTTCTTTTAAGAATGATATTATTAATTCTAAATTACATTATTAAGTCATCTAAAGCATTAATTCTTCTGAGATCTGATATCACTACATACGATATTTCAACAATCATTATCATTACACATAACACATGATAAATGAAAGAGTAATATATAAAAATTATAGGAGGATATATGTATTATTAGGCAGCATCATGAAAATATGTATATATGTGCGTGTGTGTGTGTGTATGAGAGAGAGAGGGAGAAACAGAAAAAGAGTGAGAGAGAGACACGTGTATTGCTTGTGAGGCCATGACTCTACAACATAACATATTTTCTCTCATCATTTAAAATGTATAATTTAGATATCAATTATTTTTCACTCCCCTCCAAAAATGGGCTTTATTGTTTTCCTTTGTGGAATATAAAGAATAGAAATGATTATTTGAATAGGTAGATGGAAATTGAAGGACTCATTGTTCAGAGGAATAGACTGAAGCTAAAGACAGCGAACAAGAACAGAATCACAGGACACTTTTGTCAAAGATGAACGGTTCAAAATGAAAACAAGTCAAAGCCTAATGACGTGGGGAAGGTTGATTGTCGTGAAATATATCTGACTTTCCGATCGCCACTCCAGGATCAGAGTCCACAGGCTATCAGTGAGTTCAAAATTGGGGTTAGAACAGAACAGAATATAGGATTTAGTCCAAAGGCCAAACGCTGGTGCCTATGAGGCCATTCAGCGCTGAAATGGAAATTGACAGTAGAAAGGTTTGAAAGGTGTAACGGAGGAAAACCTCGCAGTTGCTTCATGAAACAAATGTTAGGAGAGGGTTGAGGAAAATAAGATGGAAGGAAGAGAACCTGAATGGATGAACAGTAAAAGGAATGGAAAGGTTACATCAAGAACAACCTACGGGGAAATTTGGGTTAGAATTCCAAACAATTTTTTCTAAGAAAATGAAGGTGTGGGTTCCGGGAATTGGAACTGGAATATAAAATCTAGGCCAAAGGCAAAGAGCTGCGACCTATGATGAGGTCATTCAGCGCTGAAAATGGCGTTGAAACAATTGTTAGGAAAGGCTCGAGAGAGATATTTACTATCATTATTATTGTTCGGTAGATGAAGAACCCCGTTCATAAGGAACAAGAAGCCCACCATTAGGGCCACTGACGTGCAATTCAAGCTTGCAAAGAATATTATGGTGTTCATTAGAAAGAAGTAACAGAAGGTAATGGTAAATACGAAAAGAAGAGATCGTTTTACTAACAAAGAAAAACTAAATTAGAACAATAAATAAGCAGATAAAAATGTAAGTGAATGATTAAGATACGTGAAGCCTTTTGTGATGGAATCTGCTGCGTGTGCTTCAAAACTATGTGGCTGTCAGTCAAGAATACAAGTGAAGAACATCATAACGGCACTTGAAAACGACTTCTATCATTCCTTCTATGGAACTCAGTTATTTCCCCTGAATAGGACAAATAGCCGAGAGTGCTGACGCTTCTTCGTTCTCATCGAATGTTTCGGGAATTAAATTTCCAGTCCAGCTTTGCCTTTCTCCACTCAGGATGGCCACCACCGGTCACGTAATGATCAACATAGAAATATAATATAATATATATATATATATATATATATATATATATATATATATATATATATATATATATATATATATATATATATATATATATATATATCTCGAACAGGGTGAGTGTGGGCTCAGGACACAGTCTGTAAGGCGAAGGGAGAGGCCATTGTTACCACTAAACACTCACAAACAACATCCATGCAATTGTTTATCGCTGAACCTTTTGTTTATGTTTTCCTTTCCTTCTTCGTTCTTTCTGCTTTCAGTGGGCTCTTGGAAAAACTTGTATTTTCAGTCTTATTATTCGTGCGGTTTCGGAATTATGAGCTGTGCCTATTCCCCCAGTTTTGATTTGTCTTATGCTCGATGTACCGTATATATCGATGCTTCATTGTGACTGTCTGGAAGAAGGTTTTTTAATCATCGCAGCCATGAAAAAACGATGATAGATACTGTCGTGAGATGATGGCATAATAAACTGTGGGAAACATGGTGCTTTTTCCTTTTGCCTTCGACACTATATATATATATATATATATATATATATATATATATATATATATATATATATATATATATATATATATATATATATATATATATATATATATATATATACATATGTATGTGTATATATATATATATATATATATATATATATATATATATATATATATATATACATATGTATGTATGTGTATATATATATATATATATATATATATATATATATATATATATATATATATATATATATATATATGTTTATATATATATATATATATATATATATATATATATATATATATATATACATATGTTACGCTCATTATTGAAAATCGGTAATAGAAATGCCTATTATTGAGAATGAGCAAGCGATTTGCCGATTATATAAAATGAGCAATTTTTCTTGCCTAGTATTTAAAATCAGCAGGGTTTCAAAACTCGGCAAGACCATTTTGCCGAATATTGATAAATCGACTACTATACCATCTGTAATTAATGACACTATTTTTTACTTTTAATGTTTTATCCTATTCTAATCTCTTTTGTTAATGGCAGTTTGGCCATTTATAAGTAAGTTTTAGTAGCCTAATTCCTTGTTACTATCACCAACAATTGTTATCAACTTGTAAATAGGAGTGAAGGTGTGAAGTGAAACATACGGTACTCATGATAATTCTCTCGACAAATACGTAGATTAGTTACGGAATTCTTTTCATTCTTTACAACAGTTCTTGGCGAATATCGAATAATCCTCATGGCTTCAGCGATGGAAGTAAAAGAAAATTTCGAGGCAAGGTTATGGACCATCGTTGAAGGAAAAGGGAAGAACACAAGACTGTTCTCGCTTGAAAAAGTGAAAGATATTATATCAAGGTTATCAAAGGATCTAGAAAGTGATGCTATCACCACTATTGATTATAACTATCGTTCAAGATATGAGATTCTTAAGGTTGGTGAAACGGAATGTTTGATAAAGAAAAGAACAGATGGGGAAGAACATTATAAATAGGTAGCAGCGTTTGAGGGAGGAAGTGTATGGTGCAATAGAAAAGGCACATAAAGATGTTGGTCATGGTGGCGAGAAGAAAACTTTATTTGAAGTTAAAAAGAAATGGTCTAACATAACTATGGAATATTGAAACCTATATATTAACTTTTGTGTAGAGTGTCATTTAAAAAAGAGTCGGAAGCAACCAAAAGGGCTTGTCGTGAAACCAATTAGAAGCCACTCATTTTTATCGAGGTGCCAAATTGATCTAATAAATTTTCAGTCACTTCCTGACGGGGATTATAAATACATCCTAACTTACGTTAATCATTTTACCAAATTTTGTGCATTAAGCCCCCTTAAATCTAAAAGAGCAGAAGAGGTAGCTCAGACACTTCTACCTGTGTTTTTAACATTCGGTGCTCCCGCAGTACTGCAAAATGACAACGGTAGGGAATTTGTGAATTCTGTGATATCCGAATTATCAACACTTTGGCCACAATTGCAGCTAGTGACAGGTCGGCCAAGGCATCCCCAAAGCCAAGGAGCAGTGGAGCGACTCAATGGTGTAATCCAGGATAAATTGAAGATATGGATGCGAGAGAATAATTCCAAGAAATGGAGTATTGGCTTAAAATTTGTTCAGTGGCAAGTAAATATCTCGAAGCATGAGACAACGAAACATACACCATTTAAGGCCACCTTTGGAGAAGAACCGTCAGTTGGTCTTTCTTCAACAAATCTTCCTGAATCAGTTTTGGATGGCATATGCTACGAAGAAGATCTTGACAAGGTAAATATTAAATAATCTATTAAAAAAGATAAACTGATAATGCACTTTGAAACTGAATTTTTCATACACTATTCTAATGGAGTGCACTTAATCTTCTTCCTTCTCATTTCTCCAAAAATCATAAGTTGAAAGACCTAATTTACGGTGTTAACAAGTCTTTACATATTTTGTAATTTTCCATTTCCTAAAGCTTCAGGTTTTAGAAAGCATAGTAATACTAAAATTCTTTAAGTCATATGCCTATATCAGAAAAGTATGATATGAGCTAACGACCTATTATTTTCAGTTCTTCAGCGAGGACGGTAATTATGGCGAAAGGGAAGACGATGAAAGTAGGAAAACAGAACAGCAACTTGAAGATGAAGAGGTTCCAGAGCAACCTGAAAGTGAAAAGGGTTTGAAGTGTATTGAAGAAAGGGTTAATGCCATCGAAGCTATACGGGAAAATGTCGACATTAGTCAGGCTCAATCCGCATCAAAGATGATCCGTAGGGGTATGAGGATGCAGGAATCACTGCAGGTAGAAGACAACGCTACTCTAAGAATTCCAGACGTTGATTGGGGTCCTTCAGACCCTAAAAACTTACTAGTAGTTGTGCTGTCCAAGGAAAATGACATGTATCGTTTAGGGTGCAAAGAAGGCACCTTAAATTCTTGCTTTACTAGAGCTGATTTAGATAAAATTGGTGAAAAACTACTTAAAGTGGCTGATGTACCAGACATCCACGTTACTCTCAGAGCTGCGGTAACTCTATCCACTGGTGGCCAAGGTTACCAGAAATGTAACTGCAAATTAGATTGTATTTCTCTAAGATGTAGCTGTAGTAGAAAGAATGTTTAGTTTTTATTTTATTTTGTTTCTTTATATAAAATAGATATAGATTAGTTAATTTTTTATCGTCGGTGAATTATTTGCCAATTATTTGGTGAAGGTTGATAAGTCGGTATTCTAATAATATTGTTATATTACAGAAATAAATTGTATTATCTATGTTTTCAGTGTTTATTTGAATTTCCAAATTAATTGCTTATGAAGAAAAAAACGGATATTATAATAGAATTAAAAAATAGATGATGGCTGTTATAAAATGAGTGTATTACAGTAAACATTCTTAAACTGTTATTAAACTAGAGAGTCATTATGGTCTACATTAGTTTGCTTAGAGCTTAGAATGGACCTTCCAGCTGTCAAAATTGAATACTGGCTGTTTGAAACACTTAAGTTACAATATTTTCAATATTCGGCAACGTTATCAATATTCAGCAAAAACGTGTTGCCTAATATATAAAATGAGCAATATTTTGCCCATTATTGAAAATTTTCAATATTAGGTAGGGCCCTTGCTGATTATGTAAAATAGGCAATTTTTTGCCGATTTTCAATAATCGGCAATTTTCAATAATGAGCGTAACATATGTATATATATATATATATATATATATATATATATATATATATATATATATATATATATATATATATATATATATATATATATATATATATAGCATATGTATGATGTTTGTTGTGATTTGGTCATGTACCGAAGGCCTTACCCGTGGGGCTGTGAGTAGGTGGAGGCTGCACAAGGAAGGCAGTGCACAGGTGTTAGCAAAATCGCTTCCTGTTTTGCTCAATATTAACGCGCAGTAAAACAGCCGGCTCGCGACACAACTGTTGTCTCGAAAATTTTATAATTTATTTATATGAACCGAATTAAATATTGGCGCCGCTCGTCGTAACCAGGAAGTGCAAGTCTTTTTTTTTTTTTTTTTATGTGCCGTAGAACGAGCGGCCTCGACGTTACAGCTGGTGCTGTTAAGCGTTCGTGAATCATAAGGCTTCTTCACATAGGCTATATGGAAACGATCGAGAAGAGGGACTTTGTGCGTCGTGGCTGTTGCCGTTTCCTGGATGCCCCCAATCAGAAGACAACACCTGAGTCTGAACAACAGAGCAGCCATTTTGGAGTGCCCGCAAACGACTCCTCATGTTAATCACTATTCTGAACCCGTAGGGGGTTAGTGTCGTCAGTGCAACTTATGTGGTGCACTGCAGGCATTACCTAGGGTTCTTTGCAGCGTCCCTGCCTTAGACCCCTAGCTGCTAAATCTCTTTCCTTTTACTGTTCCTCCGTTCAGATTCTCTTTCTTCCATCTGACTTTCTACCCTCTCTTAACACGTGTCTCAAAGTGTGTCTGCGAGGTTTTCCCCCTGTTACGCCTTTCAAACCTTTTTACTGTCAAATTCCGTTTCATCGCTGAGTGACCTCATAGGTTCCAGCGCTTGGCCTGTGGCTTAAATTCTATGTTCTATTCTATTCTATCACTATTTTGAAAAGTTTCCATCACTTTTGATGTTGCCAGATGAAAAGTCGAAATTATATTGAGTTATGTTGCTCTCTCTCTCTCTCTCTCTCTCTCTCTCTCTCTCTCTCTCTCTCTCTCTCTCTCTCTCTCTCTCTGACTTTGGCTAAGTGGTTTTTTTATTCTGTTCTTATCGTCATCCTCATTTCGAAGTCATCCACCGTGTGCCATCATCTTACTTTGTCCATAATTGTGACCTCGTTTTGCTGTCTTCAAATAATTATCGGTAATTGGAAGCAGTCGAGACTGATTCGACGGCAGGAAACGAGGAAAAGACACTGCTGGCTCGCTCACTCCCTTCCTATGGATCATCACATCGAATTCACTGGACCTTGGAAGTCATTCCAAAGTAAAGAGAATTCGGTTTGAGCCGCTAGTTTTGCTTAACACTTGTGAGCATAAATGGAATGAAATGGAATATATAATTTAGGCCAAAGCCAATCGCTGGGACTGATGAGGTCATTCAGCGCTGTAGCGGAAATTGAGATCAAAAGGTCTGAAAGGTGTAACAGGAGGAAAACTTCTCATTTGCACTGTGAAACAATTGTTAGCTAAGAGAGAGTGGAAAGTAGGAGGAAGAAGGAGAATATGAAAGGAGGAACAGTAAAAGGAATGAAATGGGTTGCAGCTAGGGCCTGAAGGGACGCTGTTATGAGCCTTAAATAATGCCTACAGTGCACCACGTGAGGTGCACTACCCTCCTGCGGGGACCCAGCTAACAACAAATATTTGTATTCCTTTCCTCAGAAACCATATGGATAATAAAGAAAGCAAGTGCATGCAAATGAAATCTGTATTATTCTAAACGTGAGAAATTGCCCACATCCAATTTGAGGCTCATTTCTCGCGGGAGAAATAATTTCTGGGGTTCCTCCTGTCAATCCCTCCATCGGGAATTCCCATAAAAGTAACTTTGAAAATATTGATTATTCGTCAAGATTTCGATCACGGAAGTTGAATGGCTTTCTTTGCTTGCTCGGAAATGTGTACATTATCGCTCTCCCCTGACCTTCAGCCTACGTGTTCAATCTCTCTCTCTCTCTCTCTCTCTCTCTCTCTCTCTCTCTCTCTCTCTCTCTCTCTCTCTCTCTCTCTCTCTCTCTCCACTTCTTTTCTCCCATAAACATGAGTTTTACTTACATACAGAGTTTTAGGAATTCATGTACCTGTACATAAAGAGCTAGGGAGTTACTCAAACTTGAGAGAGAGAGAGAGAGAGAGAGAGAGAGAGAGAGAGAGAGAGAGAGAGAGAGAGAGAGAGAGAGAGGAAGAGAGAGAGAGCTAGCTTAGCTATTGTTTATTACTGGCACTGAATTGCGTTTTCCATTCTTCTAAAACATGAGTGCCATATACAAGCCGCAGTGGAATAGCTGTAATTCCATCACGCAGTGTTTCTTTTGCAGAACTCTTCTAACCCAAAACAACTGTGTATTCCCCTTGGTAGGAACAACTCCTTCGGAAAATCCTGAATTCGTAGGAAGAGATTTGCAGATCTCTCCTAAGCAAGAGATCTGTCACAGAAGAGCTGACCTGATCTCACGGAAACTCTTGGAACAAATAGGTCGACGATTCATTTTAAACACCTCTCATCTTTTTAACGAAAACTCTCTTCAGATCATTTAAAATCTGTGAAGTTATTTGGTTTTACTTCCATTGCTTCCTTTGCTGATTCATTGAGATGCTGTGACATATTCCCAGAGGAACTTTGAGGGGACTTGAACTCTGGAGTAACTGGAAGGGTCGGTTACTAGGCAGAAAATTCCGCATCGTCACTCTCAGACTTTTGTTCTCTCCTCTAAAGTAGCCATGTTGACTAGTTCCATGTTAACGTCCCTTTGTACCATCTGGGACTAAAGACTTGCGGCATTTCACTCAACCACACACTATATCTCCGGTGAACCTTTTTCATTATTTATTCAGGGGAGTGAAATGGACGAATTTATCGATGGAAAAGCAACGGAAAAGTCTTATTGCGCCTTTCAACTTACACGGGAATTGTTACCCCCCCCCCCCCCTTGTTAAATTACCCCATGGGGGTAATTCACCGCTAATCTGCGACGACTTCCTCAGGAAGCCAAAACGTCATGCAGGGTTCGCAGAAAATTAGATTCAACAACTGCTTCCTTTGATCCAATTCCCTCTTTCGAAATCTATCTTTATTTCACACAAGGTTTCAAAAAACGCCTTCGCTCGCACCTTCTAGGCAATATTATCAACAATCCTTTGATTATTTTTTGCTGTCTAAGATGTCCTTATTCCTATAACCGCAGTTTTCAGACGTGAACTTATCACTTCTCTGAACACTTTTCCTCAAGACCTTTGAACAAGCAGCAGATTTTATTGGTTCACTGGCGAGCTTCCATAAATGATATTTAATAAGATTGTCAAAATTACCGTTGAAAATTAGGAAAGTCCTCATTGATTTCCTGACTTGACACTGGAGAGTTAATCTTCTCACTGATTGATTTTTAATATCTAAAGAATTTTTAATTGACAAAATCTTTCGCTTTACTTTTGTTAGAATCGATTTATATGAAGGCCCTGTCACCGTGCTGAATATCGGACTGCTCCTCTGCATGATATTATAACCTAACAACCACCCGTCCCCAACATTTCTGTTTTTTTCTTATTTGTAGTGGACACCTCTCCACTGCGCTAATTAATAAAGTAAAAGTTCCAATCTCAATGCTCACCTTACCTTCAACGAAGTCCACAGTGGGTGGAAACGTGCATACCAATACCAGAGTGTGAAAACTGATTCAAACACTGGGAAAAACAACTTAATATTTAATATATAAACACAAGACACAAGTAATACCTGAACCTTTCAGATACACAAATAATTTGAAAAACAATCATCCTTATTAAACAATACCTAACACATTTACACAACTACGGAAAGCAACACTTACACAGGGGGTCCAGAAAGGGTAAGAGAGACGAAAAGTAAGAATAACCTATCAAATTACACACTAAACTAATTACAAGGACTTTAATATCAGGCCTTGGTCTCCTCAAGGTAGGAATAATCAAGATCCCCGTCTCCCGTGCGAACTATCTCGGATAAAAGGCTCAGCTTAGGCCCCAGATAAGCAACGTTGGTGCCAAGGGACGGTAATCCGCCTCAGGGAAAGGTGATTTTTTACCTTACCATCTGAACCAGAGGCGACGCTGATTAATGAATAAATTCTTCCAGATGCAGGGAGGGAAGGACGGATCCACACAGCTGCAATCCCCAAGGACAGGTAATCCAGAAGGAGTAGTAGTATGATACTGCAGCAACAGGTAAACGCAATCCCAATAAAGCGGCCAGCTGCATCGACCTCCATCAACGGCCCAGAAAAACAGATCTCTTGAAAGTCTTTCACGGGACATGAAGTCAGCTCCCTGAGGAGAGGGAAGGGGCGGGTGTGGGGATGGGGGTGGCTAAGGCGCCGTCACTCGAAAAGAGAAAGACAGAAGCACTGAAAGGCTTGCTTCATAATAAGAGGCCGGTGAGGAGAATAAACAACGTCCTTACTAAACGCTGCCTTTCAAATGGCTTAATACAAAATTTACATAAATACAATTAAATTAAATTAAGTAAATCAACAAGGCTAACGTACTGACACCGTTAAATGCTCTTTCTGAACCCTTGAAGAAGAAGAAGAACCTGGATTTATTCTAATTACAAAATATTATGCGTAGTAATGTTCTTATGTTCTTGGGAGTCAGGTCATTCTCAGTGGTGTGTTTTATCAGTCTGCAAGACATTGTGCTTCTCACATTGTTGTAATCTTGTGTTTTAATAATAATAATAATAATAATAATAATAATAATAATAATAATAATAATAATAATAATAATAATAATATTCTTTATTTCAGCTCAGGTCCATTTACATGGAATACACAAACTAAAGACAATACGATGCACACAATCTAGATACACGAGATAAAATGATAATCGGCCATATCTACACATTCGCTGAAGTAGTAATAAAAATTATAATAATTATAATAATGATAATGACAGCACAATGTTGAGAATAATAGTAAAAATAATAAAAATTATAACAAACAGATTGCATACAATTAATTTCCAGCTAGGGACCTTAGGTGGTTACAGAAAACAGGTCCAGAGGGCTAATTATGAAAAGTGAAAAAGCAAATCTCAATAATAATAATAATAATAATAATAATAATAATAATAATAATAATAATAATAATAATAATAATAACAATAATAAGCTATTTTTGATTGGCTGTTGAAGCCAGAAGGCGGGGAGGGTGCTCCCCCTATAAGCTGGTAGTGTGTGGCTAACCGGCGAATGCATTGATCACTTGGCTTCTGTAGTAATTGTAACTTTACTCCCAACAGTCTTTTGAATAACTAGTAACGCCTGACCTTTGTGAGACTAATTTCATTTTGATAACTGACAAGAGAGAGAGAGAAAGAGAGCGCGAGAGAAAGAGATAGAGAGGGGAGAGACAAACAGACAGAGGCTTCCTAACAAATATAGATTTTTTTGATGCGCACAGTCATTCAGCTGAAGATATAAGGCAATAAAATTTGGTCATTATGTCATCGCTAGCCCTGAAAAATTTTAGTTTGAACATGGCCGCCTATGCGTGCTAAAATCACAGACAAAAAAAAAAAAAAAAATTATATATATATATATATATATATATATATATATATATATATATATATATATATATATATATATATATATATATATGAATTAATCCCTTCACTTTGTTCACTTCTTCAGTGGTAGGATCACTATACTTTTCCAGACTGCACGGGCAGTCCTTTGGTAATTTCCTCGCCGTTCGTAGCACGAGGTGAAGAAGTAAGATTTAACCCACAACCTAAAGGTCAAACGTTGCTTAGCCAACTGGTGTATTTCAGCGAGGTCCCGGGTAGACAGAGGAATTCCCACAACACCAAAGGGATATATTCGACCAATTCTTGCTGGCTTTGTTTCCCTCCGTGATGCTCTTGATAACAAATACAGTTGGAGAAGTCACAAATGCTTTCTTGAAGGCTTCATGTCAATTTCTAAAGATACATCCATGACACTTCAATTGTCTTATATATATATATATATATATATATATATATATATATATATATATATATATATATATATATATATATATATATATATATATATATATATTTATATATATATATATATTAGAGAAATTCAACACACAATCACGTGTGGAACAGAAATAAATTTCTGACTCACATCAGGATCGAACCCAGGTCTTTCATTTGAAAGGCTGGGGCGCTGCCCACTAGGCCATACAAGTCACAAAAGAAGTTGGAACCTGAGCGCCATTGCCCAGGTAATTCCTTGTGTTCAATGGCTCTCAGGTTCCAACATCTTTTATGACTTGTATGGCCTAGTGGGCAGCGCCCTTGACTTTCAATTGAAAGACTTGGGTTCGATCCTGATGTGAGTCAGAAATTTATACATATTTACACACACACACATATGTGTGTGTATATATATATATACATATATATATATATATATATATATATATATATATATATATATATATATATGTGTGTGTGTGTGTGTGTGTGTATATATATATATATATATATATATATATATATATATATATATATATATATATATATATATATATATATATATATATATATATATATATATATATATATATATATATATATATATATATAATCATCAATGAAGGGCAGAGGAAACACAGACATACAAGCTGACTTTATTCCAGCGTTTCGTAATTATCAAATTAATTACATCATCAGGGCTGTTAAAATAAAATAAAATTCTTTGTAAAATCTTAAAAGCTAAAAATATTTTTAGATGTACATTTTTGAGATGTACTCATGTTTATTGAGGATCACTGTACCTTTGCCTTTATCAGGTCGGGTGAGAATGTCTTCGTTTTTTGCCAATTGTTTCATGTTGTCAAAATCTTCCTTTCGTGGCGTAAGCTTCCGTACAGGTAACAGAATTTCAAACCTGGAACATTCCAATATCAGAAATCGCTCAAAAACTTGTAAAACACACATTGATAATCAAGACTTCTACATTTTAGGCCATACCACCAACCCTCAAGACCTTGTTATTCTGGAATCACTTTTCATCAAACAACTTGTTCCGTCGTTAAACACTCACACGTCCTCCTCTCCTCTATATTTATCCTGACTTGTGTTCTTTCTATTTACGTTTACGTTTAGTTTAAAGCTGTCACTCCTCTAGGTCGGTCCTTAATCTTTTGTTCTGTAACCCCTTCCATGGATAGTATTCAATTTTAGTTTACTGTATATTCTGCTACCTTCATTTTAACGTAATGATTTAAAAAAAAAAATTTGTTTTTTAATTTTTATGTTTGTGTACATTTCAGAAATTTTTGTATGAATAATTTTCAGCCTTTATTTTTAGCTTTTAAGATTTTCCAAAGAATTTTATTTTTTATTTTAACAGCCCTGATGATGTAATTAATTTGATAATTACGAAACGTTGGAATAAAGTCAGCTTGTATATCTGTGTGTCGTCTGCCCTTCATTGATGATTTTAAGCATGGATTGACTCCTGAATCCTCACACTAATATATATATATATATATATATATATATATATATATATATATATATATATATATATATATATATATATATATATATATATATATATATATATTTAAAGGACACATATATGCATTTCATAGCTTCAATGCTTTAAGGTGTGATGAAAGAATTTTTGGAGGAAGATGGAACTAGGGCGAGAGACTTGATGTAAAATCTTTGTATTCAGCAAATAGTTTGATTCCTCAGCTCTCTGCACGAGAAGCTCAGCAATATTGGCGATCAGATGATCTCCGGAGAGTTATGTATATTCGTGAGTACGTGCGTTACTTTGATCTAGATTATGCCAAAATCTGCCCTAAAAGTGAGTTTGATCGTCCATTAACATGACAGAACTGCAGTTGTCCAGCCATAGCTTTGGAGTGGGTCCAGGCTTTGAAAATCGGCAGATAAGGTAGAGTTTCAAATCTCTGTTTTTATGAGAGAAAATTGAACTTGTGATTTTTACCATGACTTTCTAATCGTTATGAACTGTTGAACTGGTGTGGGAGATTTAATATGAATATTCATACTTCTTTTATATTATTATTTTGTCATGTTACGTTTGCCATATCTTGGCTATGCATTTTACACTTTCCATTATTGTGTTTTGCATTTCATATATTTTTGGGAGTTTTCTATCATGTTTAATTCTTTCGACAGATGTCTGTGGACATGTTGGAATAACATGTGGAATTGTGGTAGACTGTTTTTTTGACATGACTTTTATTTATTGATTTGTGAGTATGTGAGATTTTGGGGATTTCCAGGCTATTAGCCATAATGAGACTTTTTTAATCAGAAGTGCTTTGCAGTTTAGAGTTTAGTTATCTGACTCGATAATTCATTTATTATGCATTTTAATCTTTGCTTTGTTTTATTCATTTCTTGCTGGGTTATTTGAATAATAAACCTATTTTTGTAGAAAAGATTGTGTTTCTTTAAATAGTCCATTTAATTGATTTGAGAGAATGAGTGAGGTTAGGGTGGGTGAGCTTTGGTAAACGGTGAGAGAGAGAGAGAGAGAGAGAGAGAGAGAGAGAGAGAGAGAGAGAGAGAAGGGGAGAAAAAAATGTGAGTGTTATCATGGGTCGAATCTTTTCACGTCTTTTTCCTGAAGTAAGATCGCTAGATCACGCTACGTACACTTTCAAAAAAGTGTTGAATCTGTTCCTTGTAACAGAAATTAATGGTGGCAGCAGTGCCTTATGATTTTAATGGTGGCAGCGAGCGGTGTCCCATGTCTTTAATGGTGGCGAAAGAGGGAGATTACTAATAGACTAATTGGTAACGTCGATGCCCAAGGCACAGACTCGCCTTGGGGCAAAAACGACCACTCAGTCTTAAGAGAGCGAGTTTCATAGTGGGTCGGATTACGTGGGAAATACGGGGAATCTTTTTTTTTTTCCATCTCTATTCGAGTATTGGGAGTGGGGAGTTGTGAAATAGATCTGGATGATCTCTAGAGCAATTTTGGAGTTAACAAAATACCCAAATAGGTGTGAATAGTGGCGATTGTGAGTTAATTACGCAAAGTGGTGATTCAACAAAAATCACGCTGGTGTTTTCCTCTGCTCCGTCTTCGAGTGGGTGACGTCACAGGTTAGCAAGTCGAGTGATAGGTGCTCCGTTTTCTGTTCAAATTGGTAAGTACCCCATTCTCGTAAGTTGCGCAGAACTCCGTTTTCTGTTCTTCTTTTAGAGGGGGTAACTTTTACCTTTCTCTAGTGTTCTTTTTGGTTTCTTTTTTATGTTGTTACGCTCAGGGTGTGTGATCACTCACAAAATGCCGGACGATGCAGCAAGCACATCCCAATCAGTTGTGGTGCATAAAGTGACGAGCGTTAGCGCGGGAATTACTAATTTTAAAGGGTTAGTTGACGGGAAGCCAACCCAAAATATATAAACTTTCATTGAGTCAGTGAACAATTATCTGAATTCTAAGAAAATTACGAATGGCGCTGAAGCTTTAACAGAGGCTAAATCATTTCTGGATTTAGATAAAGGAGATATTGGGAAACAGGCACGCAGTTTCGGGTTCAGAAGGTGTAAAACTTGGAATGAACTGCAGAAATTTCTACGAGCTACTTATGGCGGAGTTCAACGTGAATGTGCAGTTCGGAATTTGCGAGAGTTTCTTAAAATAAAGAAAGGCAATGATTCACTAGTCACATACAGTGCGAATTTATTTGATGCAGTAGTTGAGTTAAAGAAATCTATAACAGGTTCTCCATGGATAACTGGAAATAATATCTCCTTAGATAATTTTGAAAGATTGTTACACTTTGCTTGCCTTTTAACGTCGGTCCCAGATGAAATTGTAGATAGTTTTGATAAGAGAATTGATCAGGATACAGACGAATCCTTTTTGTTTGCACAGATTAATAAAAATCTATCAAAATGCCCGACACTGGACAGTAGTTTTGTACAGGGAGGTGCAAAAATGTCGGCTGCGGTTTCCAAACCACAGAATAATGATAGTCCCTCGCATTCGGGAAATGATGCAACAGCGAAGACATGTGCACGAGTAGAATCGAAGAAAATTCCAGAGAGATCAGTCACAACGATACGTTGTTTTAATTGTGATAAACTAGGACATAGTAAATCAAATTGCAGAGTGAGATATTGTTCAGTTTGCAAATCTTCAGATCATGGATGGAGATTTTGCCCTGCCACAAAGAATAGAGAATATTCAGGGAAGTCACGGGGAGGTTTTTCTAGATATGACAGGAGAATTCCGCATGATGCAAGTTCTAGATACACAAAGGAACAGCAGAATTTTCACAAGATAAGTTCGAAAACGGACACAGGATAATGACTAATCAGGTCTTAGAGTCACTAGAACCTAGGCCGATTGTACGTGGATTCTCTAATGGCAGTGAAATTTCTATTTTCATTGATTCTGGTAGCTCAGTTAACTTAGTAAATGCTGACCTTTTTCACTCGAAGTTTCCAGAGTGCAAATTAGTCCCTTCTAGTGAGACAGTGTGTGATGTACAAGCGAGGAAACTGAATATTTTAGGTTCGTCATTTCTTACGCTTTGTATCGGTGGAAAGACAATAGTAGAATCATTTTTGGTCATAGAAGGATTAGCCTTAGGTGAAATGGTTTTGCTAGGACACCCTTCTTGCATGCGACATAACATCAACATTCTTACGGGAGTTCAGGGGATTACAATAGGTGAGTCAGGTTGTTTTGTTCCATATATACACAGGAAAAAAACTTGTGAGAAACCTAAGACACAGTCTGAGACATGTGTAACACATTCATTAGAGAGTGAAGATATTCCGCAAAGATCTTTCAAAGGATTTTTGTTGGAAGATATTGAATTGCAACCGCGAGTTCCTACATTGGTTAAAGTGTCGCTGAAAGAGAAAAAGTTTCCTTCTCAAGTGTGCGTTGTTGAGGGAACCGAGAAATTCAAAGACGTTGTGAGTACGGTGTCAGTGAATGAAGTTTCAGTCGCAGGCGTGACTTCAGTAGAATTAGTTAGCTATCAAGACTCAGTGAAAAAATATCACAAGGGTACTTATGTAATTGATTTTGAAGAGTTTAATGAAGAGCATAAATTAGTGAGTTTTTGT
>JANJGK010007930.1:0-28929 GCA_039081455.1 Macrobrachium rosenbergii
TGAGCTGCTCTTACACCAGAACGTTTATTCCTCTATATACATGTTATATTTGATAATTGTGCAGGCCTGTTATTTATCATGTAGCCTACAGTATGCAAAATTTCTCACCTAGCCTAAATTGAAGCCAACACATCCAGATGCATCCATATGATTATTAATTTTTTTTTATCAGATATGTCCAGACGTACGGACATAATTATATGATATTGGAGTGGGAAAAGTTCGACATTCATAATGGGAATTCTATGCCTTTATTTACAGAAAATGTAATGACATAACAATACGGTAAATATTGTCGAAACTGTTAACTTCTCATATTGCTAACTGGCAACTGTCAACGGCGACTCAGCTTTGCAGATCGCCCGTCTCTCGGTTTCTACCATAGAGGTAGAATATTGGCCTGGAGACGGGGTGAGGGGATTAAGCCGTACTCCTGGGTGAAGCCAGGTTGACAGGTACTCGGCCACGCCCAGTCGTGGCAAGAAGCAGGAGTGGGACACTTTGGGTAACTCAAACTCTTCACTAAATACGTCAGTATTTACTGTTGTTTATTAAGGAAATATTTACAATAGTGCTGGTAAAACATAAGAAATCAAAGCACGATCATTTTACTAATGAAAAAAGAAAGAAAGAAAAAAAAACATGCAATTCACATAAAATCATTGGCCGCTAAACTGGACAAGTTTTGTGTATGATTGTCTACTCTTCACTGAAACTTGAGTTTGCAGCTTAGCAGTTAGTCGTTTTCCAACGTAATGGTACCTTACATTCAAATATTTCTCAGCAATTGCTTTTGTTAATAAATGTATATGATTGTCCAAAGGATCAGTATCGTACATATGATACCCAAAGTTAGTAAAGATTTCTTTGTCTTTATAGACTGCTAAAACTGATGTGACTAACTTATGAAAATCTGTTTTTACTAAAGATTTGTAAGGTGTCAAAGAAACGAGCAGGTAAAGGTTACTGCTGCTTTATTACAGATCCAGGCGGCTTTTATTGCGGCCGACTGACGCCGGGCCGTGAGAGACAATGGAATTGACTGTGACCTGAGGTCGAAACAATAAACAATAATATGCAGTGAACGAGTACAAATTACAATACAAAACATACAGAGCTACAATATAGATACAGTCTTGATGCCTGTGAATGAAGAAACATGTGATACACAATGTGTGACATTCGTATAAATACCATAAAGTAAAAATGATTAAAATGCGTGACCTGGCACGTTTTAGGCGTGACTAATTGAGCTTGAAGAAAACGGAAAGTCACCAAAGAAAACAAGCTCAGCGGAGACTTAATTAATGGCGCCGCCGAAACACTATCCTGGCGCCGAATTGGTGACTTTACAAATACTCCCCCCCCAAGACGAGGGACGCGTCTGATTAATCCCTGTACCTGGTGGGACGCTGAAGGGTGCCGCGGCTCCTAGAAGATAACTGAGGGGCCTCCCGCCTGTGAGGCTGCTGTTTGGGTGGTCCCTTCCTGGGGCGGCCGCGCCTGCGGGGGTGAGGGCGTGCTGGAGTGCGTTTGGGCGGAAGGGGTGCTGCGTCGCTGCCGGGACTCTCCGACAGGAAGGCGGGCTTTAGCCGGTCTATGGAAACCCAGTCGTTCTTGCCTGGGAGTGCCAGCCGGAACGCCTTGCTGTTCCGCTCCAGCACGCGGAAGGGTCCCCTGTAGGGCTTAGTTAGTGGTGGACGGACGGCGTCGACTCTGACGAAGACGTGGGTGGCGGATGACAGCTGTGGCGGCATGAAGGTGGTTGCTCTGTCGATGTATGAGCGCCTGCAAGGGGCGAACTTGCCGGCCACGTCGCGGAGCCTCTGCAGAGATGGGGAGTGGCGACCATCCGTCACGAGCTCTCCCGGCACCACGAGGGGTTCCCCATAGGTTTGTTCAGCTGCGGATGGGGTGCCGTCGGCTCTGGGGGCGGTCCTCAACCCGAGGAGGACCCACGGCAGCTGATGTTTCCAGTCCTCGGCGGTGCAGCGGGCCATGAGGGATGACTTTAAGGACCTGTGGAACCGTTCAACCAGGCCGTTGGCCGCTGGGTTGTACGCTGTGGTGGTGTGGTGCATGGTTCCCAGCAGTTGAGCCAGGGCAGACCACAGCTCGGAGAGGAAAGCGGGGCCCCTGTCGGTTGTGATGTGGTCCGGGACGCCGAAGCGGCTAACCCAACTGGAGAGCAGGGCCTCGGCGCACGCGCTGGCGGTGGCTTCTTGCATGGGCGTGGCTTCGGGCCACCTCGTCGAACGGTCTACCACCGTGAGGAGGTATCTGGATCCGCCTGATGGGGGAAGGGGCCCGACGACGTCGATGTGGATGTGGCCGAAGTGGCGCCCTGGCTGTGGGAACTCGCCTACCCCCGACTGCGTGTGACGACCCACTTTACTGGTCTGGCACTGCAGGCACTGTTTTGCCCAGGCTGTGGCGTCCTTTTGCACCCCGTGCCAGACGAACTTTTTTGAAAGCAGTTTGGCCGTGGTCCTGCCGGAGGGGTGTGAGAGGCCGTGAATGATGTCGAATACCTGGCGGCGGCATGAGGCTGGAACCAAAGGGCGGGGCTGGCCTGTGCTGATGTCACAGAGCAGGCTGGGGCCTCCGGGGGCGAGGGTCACGTCCCGCCACTTGAGGGATGTGATGGCGGTGCGGTATGCTGGGGTTTCTGGGTCAGCGGCCTGTTCTCTGGCAAGGTCCTGGTAATCTACACCAAGCTGCACTGCGTTCAACTCGACTCTGGAGAGGGCGTCTGCTACGGGATTTTTCTTGCCGGGGAGGTACCTGACGGAACAGGTAAATTCGGCTATGGCTGAGAGGTGGCGCTGCTGTCTGGAAGACCATGCGTCCCCCTGCTTCGTGAAGGCGTGAACCAGTGGCTGGTGGTCTGTGAAGATTGTGAAGGGCGTCCCCTCCAGGAGGAACTTGAAGTGCCGAACTGCGCGGTACATCGCGCAGAGTTCCCTGTCGAAGGTGCTGTAGCGGGACTCTGCGGGACTGAACTTCTTGCTGAAGAAGGCGATGGGCTGGGGGGCGCCGTTGATGATTTGCTCCAGAACAGCACCGCAGGCAACGTTACTGGCGTCTGTCGTCAGCTGGAGGGGAGCCTTGGGATCCTGGTGTGCCAAGGCGGTTGCCTTGGTGAGGGCGGCCTTCGTCAGGGAAAAGGCCTGCTGCTGGCTGGGTCCCCAAGACAGGGACTTCGGTTGACCTTTTAGGACTTCCGTCAGGGGGGCCGTGGTGTGCGCGATCCCGGGGATGAACCGCCTGTAGAAGTTTACCATCCCAAGGAACTCCTGGACGGCCTTGATGGAGGTGGGTGTCGGGAACTTGGCTACGGCTGCCACTTTCGATGTAAGAGGGCGGACGCCTGTCGGAGACACCTCGTGACCCAGGAATTCTGCTTTCTGGACGCCGAAGGTACACTTGTCAAAACGGACGACGAGGCCGTTTTCTTGGAGGCGCTGGAGGACTGCTTTGATGTGCCTCTGGTGTTCGCTGTGAGACCTGGAAAATATGAGAATGTCGTCGACGTAGCAGACGCAGAATTTTAGGTCCCCCAGGATGCTGTCCATGAGCCGCTGGAAGGTGGCCCCGGCGTTCCTCAGCCCGAAGGTGGAGAAGGCGAACACATAGGACCCGAAGGGCGTGATGATGGCTGTCTTTGGTATGTCCTCTGGCGCAACAGGTACCTGGAAATAAGATTTAAGAAGGTCCAATTTAGTGAATATTTTGGCCCCGTGAAAGGAGGCCGTGAGGTCATGCATATTGGGCAGAGGGTAGTGGTCGGGCTCCGTTGCAATGTTGAGCCGCCTGTAGTCGCCGCAGGGTCTCCAGGAGCCGTCCGGTTTCTGCACCATGTGGAGGGGGGAGGCCCATGGACTGGAGGCTTTCCTGCAGATGCCCATCTGTTCTATCTCCGCGAATGCTTTTTTCGCCTCCTGAAGGCGCTGAGGGGGAAGCCTGCGGAACTTCGCATGTGTCGGGGGCCCTTTAGTCACTATATGGTGGTATATGCCGTGCTTGGCTGGGGCCCCGGGGACTTGGCGAAGCTCGGGCTTAAACACCTCAGGGAACTCCGACAGAAGGTGTGCATACTGGTGGGGGGCGACGGCGCTGATGGTGGGTCTGGGTCCCGCCGTTAACGGGAGAGACCGGCAGGAGTCGGTATCGAGGAGGCGCTTGCGCCCCACGTCGACTAGCAGGCCGAAGTGCGCCAGAAAATCGGCCCCCAGGAGTGGGGTTCCTACGTCCGCGACGATGAAGTCCCAGGAGTAACTCTGGCCAAGGATGGAGATCGACAGGAGCCTGGTGCCGTAGGAGAGGATGGGGGTTCCGTTGGCGGCCGTCAGGAAGGCGGCCGGGTCTGGTGTCTGGTTGCGGTCCTCTCTGGATGCTGGGAAGACCGACTTAAAGGCTCCTGTGTCGACCAGCATCATCCTGCCGGAGACGGTGTCGCGGACGTAAAAACCTACTGTTTTTGAGGCCCTGGGTTCTTCGGCTGCCATGGCGGCCTGTCCTGCTGGCCGCCGCCACCCCCGTTTTTTGAACGGTTGAACGAGCAGGGCGGCAGGCAGTTTCGGGCGTCCTTTCCGAACCACTTGTGGTAGCGACAGAAGCCCGGGGACCACCGTCTGCTGTGGTTCGGTGGACGTCTGTTGGCGATGGCGTTGACGGGCTGCTCAACGTCCTCTTCAGGCTGGACGGAGCTGACCGGCTGTGTGGCCGGTTTTAGCCGCTGTGAAGCCTTGACGGAGTCTGTGAGGTGTTGTGCCGCCTCTATGAGGTCCTCGACAGGCATGGTGTAGGGGTGAGCGATCTGGTTGCGTACTTCCGGGAGGAGTTGGCGAAGGAAGATTTCCCGTATGAAGCTTATCTCCTGCCGCTTGTTTGTGCCACCCAAGACTGGTATTGACAGGAGATCTACGACCATGCCCCAAGCGTCTCTTGGATTGAGGTCGTGGCGTGGATTATTGGCAAGGTCGATAGCACGGGCGGCCCGCTCGGCGATGGGCAGGGAGCAAGCTTCGAGGAGGAACTTTTTTGTGGTGCTGTATGTGAGGGTGAGTGTTTCGGGTACTCGCGAGATGAGTTTGTTGTACACGTCCTCCGGAAGGGCGTTGAGCACTGTGTCGGCCTGTAGGATTTCGTCCGTGAGGTCCGCGATTCTGAAGTGGCTCTCCACCCTGCGCAGCCACCTCGATGGGTTCCCCTGCGTAAACGGCGGCAGCTTTACGGTGAGGGCGGCCCGCGATTGTGTTGCCCGGCCGTCGTGTGTTCGGGGCGCTGGTGTGGAGTTGCGGGAGGGCCTCGATGCGGGGGCGGGCGCGGCTGTGATGGGAGGTAGGTAAACCTCGGAGTCCGCGGGGTCCGCGTTTAACTGCATGAAGGAGGGGATATCCGCGTCCATGCTCGCTCCTTTGACCCCTTACTGGAGTGGGGTACTCGCGTCAGTACGCACTTTCGTGCGCCGTGTGGTTCCGCTAGTGACGCTGGTGGGGTACGCCGACGAGAGTCAGCACGCTCAAACGCTGGTTACAGCGCCGTGTTTAGGCCGCTAAGAGCGTTTTGGAGAAATCCTGGAGCCAAGACTGAGTCGCCGTGTGAGTCCGCTAATGGCTCCGGGATACTCCGGGGGTCACCACTGTAAGGTGTCAAAGAAACAAGCAGGTAAAGGTTACTGCTGCTTTATTACAGATCCAGGCGGCTTATATTGCGGCCGACTGACGCCGGGCCGTGAGAGACAATGGAATTGACTGTGACCTGAGGTCGAAACAATAAACAATAATATGCAGTGAACGAGTACAAATTACAATACAAAACATACAGAGCTACAATATAGATACAGTCTTGATGCCTGTGAATGAAGAAACATGTGATACACAATGTGTGACATTCGTATAAATACCATAAAGTAAAAATGATTAAAATGCGTGACCTGGCACGTTTTAGGCGTGACTAATTGAGCTTGAAGAAAACGGGAAGTCACCAAAGAAAACAAGCTCAGCGGAGACTTAATTAATGGCGCCGCCGAAACACTATCCTGGCGCCGAATTGGTGACTTTACAGATTTTGTACAGGACATCATTTCTCTTAGTTTCTTCTCACAGATTATACATATGTCTATTACATCATCTGATGGGTTTATCAATTTTCCTTTGGTTTTCAGTTTAATAAGAGAATGGCGATCACTGCCATTCGACATGATTAATGCATCAATGCATATTTCACAATGTAAATGCCACAAACCCCGCAATATATACAACAACAATGTGGTTTGCACATTTTGTCAAATGGGTAGCCTATTGCTTCGAATGTAAACATAATTATTCATCATCACCGTTGTTTGTCTCGTCCGTATCACAGTCACCTAAAACTTTATTTCTCAAAAGAGACATATTTATACCTCTTATAGATGCATTATTTCCATATGTACTTGCAACTGTTAATATTGGCACGGATTTTAATGGTAAACAGTTGCCTTTAACAACTTCCATTATGTCGTTATACACAAGTAGCTTTTTATAGGCAGCTGAGAATTGTCTAACCGTGGGATTGTTGTTAGCTCCCCCCATACTCCTTATTTGTCCAAAAAAAGCTCAATATGGTCTTGACTTAATTTGTAAGTCAACAGAAATGTCAATGGTGCCTCAAAAGCCGAAATATATCTTTCATAGATAATTTGGAGACTTCTTATACAAAAGAGAAAACCAAGAAATCCAGTTTTTCTTTTTGTGTTTATTATATCTTGGCCATCACTAAATTTTAATGATCTAATATACGTTTCAGCTATTACAAGAATATCCTTGATTTGGTCAATATTTCTCTTCTGAACTGGACATTTGTAGCCCCTAGATTTCAGATTTCTAGAGTTCATTATGTCATGCACACACACACACATATAAATATATATATATATATATATATATATATATATATATATATATATATATATATATATATATATATATATATATGTATATATATATATATATATATATATATATATATATATATATATATATATATATATATATATATACACATACATACGTGTGTGTGTGCGTGTGTATGTATGTATACATATTTTTCTCTTTTACATTTCGTTGAAACTAAAAAGAATTCAAGAAAGAAAGAAAAACGAATTTCTTCAGTATCTCCGTTTTATTTTAATCAAAACTCAGCAGGGAAGACGACAAAGCGGGTGGCTTACAAAATATAAAATTCTGAAGAGTTCTGTTGAATACAAAGCCAACACGTCAACAGAGCTTAAACCAAAACAGTAATCACCTCGGCAAATTTTATGGCATCTGCTAATCTCGGTCAAAAAATTCTGAGCTGCTTATACTGACCATATGATTTAAACGCACACACTAACCCTTACTTCTGAAACTTCTATTTTCGACATCAATTATTATTATTATTATTATTATTATTATTATTATTATTATTATTATTATTATTATTATTATTATTATTATTATTAAGTTAAATATTCTTAGCTATTTTTACCTGGCTTGAAAAAGTTCTGTCATGCTACAACAAAACCAATGAATTGTCTGTAAAGGTACCTAAATAAGAAAATGTAGGGGGAAATGATTGTACACATTTTTAGGGTCATGAACATATCCACCTGGATTTTTTTAAAAAGCTGTATACACCAAGGTTTACTAGACGTTATTGTACACTAATTCTATGAATAAATTATGGAAATTAGAAATGCATAATTTGAAATTCACTTACCGATGAAGTGTCCGAGTAGGATCTTGTAACTTGTTGTATCTTGCTGTACAACCAAATGCTGAACAAGAGCTTGGCATTCTGTAAAAAATTAGCTATAAAAAAACTCCACACTTCCGCTTCGAATGATAATATGGATCTGACTGACAAGGAAGGTCGGTCACTCTTGGTTTACTCCCGTGAGTGTCCCAGAGCTTCTTGCCACGACCAATATGGCTGCCCAGCTGTCAACCTGACTTCACCTTTTCCGCGGGACATCGCCTCCACCCTAATCTTTCCTCCAAGGTTTCTACTGCCAAACTGAGTCAAGAACGGATGCAACATAATAAGACATATTCTTCATTTTCTCTTTACATATCACGCGCATCTAAAATCTGAAAGCACCAGCGTATTCATGGTGAATTTGTTGTATGAAAACACAAGATTTATTTTATCTTGATCGCATGAATGATGTAAAATCCGACGATATGTAAAAACAGGTATAAAGAATGAGATGCTTCTCTCTTCACTTTTACTCGTTGTAATTCCTTTGTGTTTTATCTTACTGATTTCAGGAAATCATGATTTAGTTGAACAATTAATACCGAATTCTATGGAAGGCCAAAACTGTCTTATCTTGTGTAAAACGTGAGATAAATGAAGAAATATAAAGACATTTCAAGTTTTCTGAGCTACAGACGTTAAAATGCAACAGTGAGCGAGCTGGATACCTCCCAGTACCAGCCAATCAGAGGCCGCCAAACAAACGTCTCTTAGGCCCAAGAATCTACCTTAAGTGAATCGACAATAATAATAATAATAATAATAATAATAATAATAATAATAATAATAATAATAATAATAATAATAATAATAATATAGGTAGTAGACCCTGTTGTTCAACCTCCATAGAGTTGTCATTCCTCTGTAGAAGATCTTGTTAGTTTGATTCTAGTCCATGGTTCACTCAAGCTCCGCTGAGCATGTCACACCGAAGGTGGGAGTAGACTGTCATTCGTGGTGAGTCCTGCTCTTTCAATGAGGGGTGGTCAGCAGGCGGTCGACTGTATGCTGACCACTGATTGACTGAAGAGGAATGACCACTGCTGATTGGCTGGTGAGATTTCCTTGCAAACCAAAAGCTTAAGGTTGATGGTCTCTCTGCTGCAGCCTTGCTGAGAGGTGGGGCTGATGTGTGACATCACTGTCTGGTATTACCCAACGAATATTCTGATTGGTTGCCAGGCAGCTTGCAGAATCCTGTTTCCTGGTCGGGAATGTTACTTCTCGTTGTGTGTGTGGTATTCAATAAGGGCTTCTCCTGTTGTATCAAGAGCTCTTCTAGTAACCATAGACATCTTGGGTCAGGGCCTTTCCAATTATTTCTGTATTCCCCACGATTTCATTCCTTGGGATGCTAGTATGGTAGGCATCTCTCATGTGGATTTTTATGGCACCTCTGTGTTATCTGGAGAACATCATGGCATGCCCTAGCCACCTCTAAGAGAAGAATCAGAATTGGTTGAGAGCCATCACTCAGAAGCTTGTTACTCTTAATGGTGGTAAACTGAGATTACCACAACCGAGACAAGACTATATCAACCTTACTGGCTATGAGCCTACTGCCAACCAAGATGTCCCACTTCATTTTGGCCTTAATTGCCACATTATAACTAAGAATAAACCTCTTGATAAAAGACTTGAAATCGAGTTATTATTTGACTCAATACAGCAACATGAGTCGCTGCCTTATCTGCACCACAGACTCTCTGCAACCTCTCTAAAGAACTTAGGTAAAACAAAGACATCACGGTGCACCAGGCAGATAAAACAGCAGCCTTCATCTTGACTAATACAGCTGATACCACCAAAAGCTCAGTCAGATCCTATCTAATCAGATGAAATTCAAGCACCTTACAAATAAACCTGAAGATAACATCAAGAGAGAGATGAATAAGATAATTGAAGTTATCATTGCTGCTGCTAATGCTACACATCTCCTGCCCATCTCTGGAGACCACGATTTAGGGTACATGTATGGAATGTCAAGATCCATAAACCTAGGAAGTCCTGATGCTCTATCATAAACCAGACCCCTGCTCCTACCTATGGTTTGGCAAAACACCTCAACTGGATACTAATGCCTTATGTGCCGACCACCACAGCATTTATTCTTCAGCGGAATCCCTAGAAAAGATCAAGAGCTCCCCCGGAGTTGGAACTATCGCCCCTCTGGACATTGAATCCATATTTACTAATGTTCCTGTAGACAAAACCATTAATCTGATTATCAGCCATATCTACAGGGACCCCTGCACGCCACAGTTAAATATCCTTAAAGGGTCCCTACAGGCCCTCCTTGAAATATGCACAAAGAAGGCCCCTCCTTCTACTCATAAGGGACACATGCATAGAAAAATACAGAGTGTGACAGTGGGCTTGCTTTCAGGCATGCTTTTATATGGGTGCAGCAAAGGAGCAGGTTTTTTTCCAAATATAAAAATCACGCATCTATGGACGCTATTTTGATGATATACTCATACAGGCCAAGGACGAGAATATAGTTGAAATGCTCTGCAACACATTCCTAGAATGCAGCTCTTTAAACTACACAGTGTAGCTCTGTATCAATGGCCAGTTTCCCTTCCTTGATGTCTTCATCTGTAAAACCAACATCAGCCTAAAAATCTGTTTTCACTAAGTCTAACCTTGGCTTCTGCTTTAACGGAGATACAAGTGCCCTTCAAGATATAAGAACACCACCATCAAAGCCTTTGTAAGAAGGGCTTAACCTTTCTGTTCTCACCAGGACACACACCAAGAATAAATAATGGATATTCAAACAAACGTTAATAAAGAATACATACAGCACCAGATTGGTGGTACAACAGCCGTGAGCAGCCACAGCCCGATCCAGAAAGACTTGTTAAAATTTTATTATTATTATTATTATTATTATTATTATTATTATTATTATTATTATTATTATTATTATTCAGCAAATGAAACCTGTTCATATGAAACAAGCACACAAGGGCCATTAACTTGAAATTCAAGTTTCCAAAGAATATGGTACTCATTAAGAAGAAGTAAGAGGAGGTAAAGGGATTTACAGAAAGAAGAGATCCCACTTATTAAAGAGACAAAATAAATTAATAAATTAATAAATAGATAAAAATGTATTAAAATGCAAGGAGAATAGTATTAGGGTAGTAATGCATTACATCTTTGCTTGAACTTCTGAAGTTCAAATTGCATGACATCCTCTGAGAGGCTTCCACAGTCCAACAGTATGAGGAATAAAGCACCTCTGGAATTGAGAAGTTCTACAGCGAGGCACATTCACTGCATATTGGTGCTGCTATTTAGTGAATCTGGTTGCTCTTAGCAGGTAAAGGGGATCAGGAATCAACTGTGAATATGAAAGATCTCTGTTGACATACAACTTATGAAAAAGTGACAGACAAGAGACCATCCAATGATGGTCCAAGGCATAACTGCTACTATTAGGAAACAGAAACCTACCACCACGAACAACTCTATCTAAAAGAAATAAATCTTTGGCAGAAGCAGACATCCACGCTGGAGAACAGTATTCTAGTAAAGGAGGGACAAATGACCTAAAACAGGTTGCACTAATTTTATTACTGTTATAAATATATGAAGCCTTATGAACAATACCTAATTTTTGTGCAGCATTTGCTGAAACTTTCATTAGCTGTTTCTCAAAGATTAGATGTGAGTCAAAATTTACACCTAGGATAGTTAAAGCCTCAGACTCATTCAGCAAAGTTCCATCCACCTGAATATGAAGATGGAGTGGAAAATCTGTACTAGATCTGCTAATCAATAGTGCTTTTGTTTTACTGGAGTTCAGCCTTTTACCCCACTGACTACACCATTCCCTGATCCAGTTCATGTCCCAACTGAGGCTGAGTGCAGCTTCATTTATCATAAGTGGAGACTTTAAAACACCCATAAGTGTTGCATCATCGGCATACTGAACAATCTTGTTTTCCAGGCCAACAACGATATCACTTGTGTAATCTAAAAATAACAGTGTTCCAAGAACATGCCTTCTAAATACTTAGAGGATGAACATGCCATTAAGAAAATCATCACAGATAACGTCTTCACCACTGATGTCAACACCTGGACCTTGTCATTTATTATCAAAACAGTCACACAACAAACCTGATTTTGAAAAACAACTCGGCCCCACTGACAAGAGATCCTGTTAAATAGACTAACGTGGTATGCTGTTTCAAATGCCCTTTCTGTGGATGTCTCGACTCCTATAATAGTAAGACTACCATAAAACTGGTAAAGGGGATCCCTTGCCATGCTTAAGAAGGTGTCATATAAACAACAGGAGAAGCCCTTATTGAATACCACTCAAGAATTTTTCCACCTGCTCACCAGCATTAGGCAGCCTAAGAGCTGCAAGCTGCCTGACAACCAATCATTTGGTAATACCACAAAGTGATGTTACGCAGAAGCCCTGCCACTCAGCAAGGCTGCAGCAGTGAGAGAATGCATTCCTCCTCAGCTAATCAATGGTCAGCATAAAGCCAACCCCTTGCTGACGATCTCGTATATAGAAAGCAGGACTCACTACAAATGGTTTTAGTCGCAGTTCAGCTCTCATAGCAGTGACATCTCTCTCTCTCTCTCCCAAGGTAAGATTCCTTTGATGAAAGCGAGTGTCAGCAAGTGATAGTACCAGCCCACTCTTCTCCAGCTGACCAATCAGCAACAAAGAAAACTTCCAGGCAGCGATGAAATCGAGCCAGTCACCAGCCAGCAGCACTTCACCTCCCTTACAGTGCCTGCCCCTCACTAGTGTTGTGAGACTGGGTGACCATCACCTTCTTTTGGCAGCCCACCCACCAAGCCATCCAATCAGCAGCGAGAGAATACTTCTCACACTAGTATAAGCTTCTCCCATCTTTCTACTATCATCACCTCTCTCCTGAATGCTGATTATTAATATATATATATATATATATATATATATATATATATATATATATATATATATATATATATATATATATATATATATATATATATATATATATATATATATTAATAAACAGCATAACCATTGCCTACTAAATTAATACCAGATGAATGATAGACATTCTCTAGTTACAACACTTAGTGCTGAGTCGTTGCGAGTCAAAAAGGAAACAAACGTCGTGAGTACTTTCTTAAAACAAGGAAAAATCACCCTTGAAGTTTGATGCTAGCAGATGGCGAATACCTCAAGAACCAACAACCATACAACTATTTCGTTCTCACGGCGCTCAAATGTTGCTTGTTTCTCTTCTGAATCGCAACGACTCATATATTTTTACATTTTGTAACAAGTTCTGTATAAATAGAACAAGTTAATAATACGAGTTAACGAAACCAGCACTACAACAGAGTTTTCCCTATTACTGCAATTTGCGAGATGAAACTCTGCTTACTTGCATGAACAGAATATATATATTTTTATATGTTTCCTGGTGCAGGTGGATCTTATGACTCCACAATTTTTACTTTACTCTAAAATGGCCTTGTAAGATACCCAGGACATATAAGACACAAACAAAAAAAAGCAGTACACGGAGCGGAGGGCTCCTTCTCAATGGGGAGTGCGTGAAACACGTGGTTATAAAAATAGTTATATTTGATAGCACACAAGATCGAAGTGAAAATTAACTGAGAACACGGTAAATTACTGCCGCAGAAGTCCTCCCGAAGGGGGGGGAACTTGGGAATGCCAGGAACATGGACCAAGGATAATTTTGCCACAGGCATCTGTCTGAAACGATATTAGGACCCACGTTACACATCTAATGCTGGAATTTTGTGATTGAATTACTTGGGGGTGCACTGAAGGCGCCAAGGATCCCCCGAGGTGTTACTTGTGACTCAGAGGAAAGAAGCTGTGAACACATGGGCCTGGCTTGAACCAAGGAATAGCAGGGACACAAAGCTATCGGCCCAGAAATTAATAAATGTAAAAGGGCTAAGCAATCGTGACTAGCAACTCGTTTCTGGGGTACATTACCACATTGTAGGGGCGTAGGGATGACGACGTCTTCTGCCGAGGACCATGTGTGGGGACGTGGACAGAGGTAGCCTCCCTCTCCAAGGTATTTCTTCAAATCGTAGATTGGGGCGGAAAACGGGCGCCCGTGGGATGATGGAAAGGCAGCCGTTGAGTATCAGCGCACGTTTGGAGACTTGCAATCCCCCTTGCAGTCTTCTAAGACCATGTGGATCGGAACACGGAGCACAAAGGGCGGCGATGGGCTCCACGTGGCGGCGAGCTGAATCGGAGGGCAGGGGGCCAAGACCGCCAAGACGTGACTTCTCGGCTTAAACTAGCGACCGCGTGTGAGAGAGGGCTGCCTTCGCCCTGACCTTTTATTGCTTCTGGACAGGGGTGGGGGGGGGTGGCCGATGTCCTGACCCAGGGCACGCTGCTATCTCATAGAAAATGGTATTTGCATCTTTCTGTACCAAAGAAAACAGTGCAAAGCAGATTACTGGTCCCCAACAATTATATTTCTGAGCCCCATATATCCCTGACCTTCAAAGGTTCAAACCAACCCAAAGCAGGAAAGGAGAACAGTTTCATAGCGTATTTTGGTGCTAATCTTTACAATATATATATATATATATATATATATATATATATATATATATATATATATATATATATATATATATATATATATATATATATATATATATATATATATGTAACGAGGACAGAATTAACACCTTTTTGAAGGTGTACGTAACGTGCTCCAACGATCTTTATTCGTGAAACGGAGGCGTATGAACGTTCGCTCACGGCAACACTTACATCTATTTTTCTCCTCTTTCTCTCTCTCTCTCTCTCTCTCTCTCTCTCTCTCTCTCACCGTGTATCACCTCTCTCTCTCTCTCTCTCTGTGTATCGCCTCTCTCTCTCTCTCTCATCGTTTTCCGAAGTTCACCCACCCGAATCGCACTCATTCTCACCAAATCAATTAAATGGACCATTTAAAGAAACGCAATAGTTTCTACAAAAATAGGTTTATTATTCAAATAACCCAACAAGAAATGAACAAAACAAAGCAAAGATTAAAATGCATAATAAATGAAATATCGAGTTAGATAACTAAACTCTGAACTGCAAAACACTTCTGATTAAAGAAGTCTCACTATGGCTAATAGCCTGAAAATATCCAAACTCACACATACTCCCCAAATCAATAACTAGTCATGTCAAAAGCAGTCTACCACATGTTATTCGAAACAGTCCACACTATCCACCGACATCTGTCCACAGACATCTGTCGGAAGAATTAAACATGATAGGAAACTCCCAAAAACATATGAAATGCAAAACACAATAATGGAAAGTGTAAAATGCATAGCCAAGATATGGCAAACGTAACATGACAAAACAATAATATAAAAGAGGTATGAATATTCATATTAAATCTCCCACACCAGTTCAAAAGTTCATAATGATTAGAAAATCATGGTAAAAAATCACAAGTTCAATTTTCTCCCATAAAAACAGAGATTTCAAACTCTACCTTATCTGCCTATTTAAGCCTGGATCCTCTCCAAAGCTACGTCTAGACAACTGCAGTTCTATCACGTTAATGAACGATCAAACTCACTTTTAGGGCAGATTTTGGCGTAATCTAGATCAAATTAACGCACGTACTCACGAATATACATAACACTTCGGAAATCACCTGACCGGCAATATTGCTGAGGAATCAAACCATTTGCTGAACACAAAGATTTTACCTCGAGTCTCTCGACCTAGTTCCATCTGACTCCATAAATTCTTTCATCACATCTTAAAGCATTGAAGCTATGAAATGCATATATGTGTCCTTTAAAACTTGTAGCGGCCATCTTTTCTGAAATAGAGCTCGGCCACCACATAAGAGCGTCTCGCTCTCCTTAACGGCAAACTAAAACAAAAGCATATGTATAAAACATAACAGAATAGAGCTATGCTCAATCAGCAATGTCTACTGCACTGCAGCTTTAAGGACTGCTCTCATGACGCACTTCCAAAGTCACTGGGGTTGAGTTCTTAGAGCCTTTACATGTAATCTTACAAACACGAATAAGCTTTACTACTCCCACAACAAGAATTATCAGTAAAATAGCTATTAAGACAATTAAAATTGTCGGCATAATATATTCCTGATACTGGAACATCACGGAATCGTCAATGTCTTCCAACGGTGGAACCGTCATTGGTACCTTGGTTGTAGGTACCTCCACTACCAAATGTTCGTTATGCGTATGACGCATAATTATCTTCTCGGAACTGTTGAATACAGCACGGCTAAGTACGAGAAATTCCGTAGACAGGATTCTGCAGGATGAATCAAACAGTTTGGATCCTCGGAGAACGAATGATGTCGACTTGTTGTTCTGGCACATCACTGTAACTGCATACTCCTTGTAAAAACACAGCAGGAAGAGTACTGGTGGACTCAATGTGGTAATCTCGCAGGAACTGTCTAAAGTCACATTCTGTCGGAGTCTGTCTATGAACTAATGATAATTCACAACCACCCACAGACACAACTCGCAACTGGAAAATACTACTGTCACACACACACTTCTCTCTAACTAAAGCACAACTCGTCTTACAATCAACTCCCGAACCTTGATATTGATCTCCCAAAATGAACATGGTCTCTACTCTATCCCATGTCACTACTGAGTCTCCCAAAAGATCACTCGAAAAAGGTCTAATAACAAAACTAAGAAAAAGTTTCATGTTACTGAACCAAACAAAACTACTAATGCAAAAGTAAACACTCACAATGTGAACTAATTCCAAGTTTGTATCTCAGAATAATCACAGTCAACTCACCACTAAACACAACAACTCTACGGAACTCACTCATAAAAAAAAATTCTATCCAAACACTAAAAGGTATCATATCTCGTAAAAGACATGAAAGTTCTACTCCGGTTAGCAAATATTTCGCAACATCTGACTAACTCTCAACAAAATAGCAATTGACGTAATGGCAATCGCTCCCATGATCTCAACAACTATAATTACTCACAATACAGCTCCCTTCATTTTAAAAAAAAGAAACTGGAAAAAAAAATCCAAACACTCAAATACGATCTCCCAACCCGAAAAAAAGATCAGACTTGTTCGGTCCGATATACTAAGTACCTCCCAAAAAAAAAAATCCTAAACAACAAAGATATTGCGTCAGATGATAAAATACATCATAACACAACAACCCACTAACACACGGGTCAAATCTCGTATGAAATTAGCCCATGTCTCAATTCCTAAAATCATTCGAAAACAAATGACTAAGGACTTCAACATCTAAAATGAACAAGAGACAAAAAAAAATAAACATCATATATATACACAAACATCAACCCACTTATCCCTCTAACTATATACAAACGTTCCATTACATCCCAACTTTCTTTAATTTCGAAATATGGGTCAATTTCGTCACTCCAGTGTTTACATCTTTAACTACAAATCTATTCCCTCTTTTGATCTCTACAATCTCAAAAGGTCCGTGGAACTTCGGACTTAATTTATAATTCAGATCATTCCGAACATTCACTTTAACAAAAACTCTATCACCCATCGAAAAAGCTACTCCCCTCGATTTCGTGTTACTTTTCTCTACCATTGCACGCGAACTAAGTTCAAGTTCTTTACTGATACGTGCAAATCTTTCTCTCGCTGTATTTATCAACGAAGTGACCGTAACATCACCCTGAACACACTCTGGTAACAAATCAAAAGGTCCTTTCAACTTGTATCCATACAAAGCTTCTGCTGGAGATATCTTAATTGTGTCATTCATCATAGTATTGATACTATATCGCACTTCATCCAAAGATCTGTCCCAATGTGTATCGGAACCTCCCACCGTCATGCGCAAAGCTTCGATTACTTTCCGATTCGCCCTCTCACACAACCCATTCGCTTCAGGTCTATACGGGATTATAGATACTTTCTTTATCCCCAACAAATTAGCAAGACCGTCTAAAGTCTTATTAATAAACTCCCTACCATTGTCTGTGATCAGACATTCTGGAACACCATATCGACAAATTATCCCCTTAAAAAACGCTATAGCAACTTCCTCAGCTGATTTGTATTTCAGTGGGAAAATCTCGACAAAGCGAGTCAACTCATCAACAACTACTAATAAATGTCTATAACCATAAGCGGACTCTGAGAAGTTACCCAGAATATCCATATGCACTCTCTGAAACGGCCTATGTGGTATGGGATATGAACCCAAACGACACGACACTGTCGTCGCTGGCTTATTCGCATTGCAAATAGCACACTTCTTCACAAAGGCTTCTACTGCGGAAAACATATTTTTCCAAAAGAACTTTGACCTGACGTTTTCATACGTCTTGTCTACACCCAAATGAGGAGAACCAAATTTACAATGTACAATGTCTAGAACTTGTGGTACTAGACTCTCTGGCACGATGATTTGTGTAATCTCACCCATGCTTCGAGTACTTCGCAAGTTATACTTAACTTTTCTCACCAATAAATTATTCTCCAACTCTAGACCAGAAAAAGGCAACTTATACCCTTTCTTCGGTGAAACTCCCTTAAGAAATGCCTTAGCATCTGACAACAATTTATCTTCATCTTGCTTTTGTTCCAGCAAGCCTATGTCCCAAGTGACATTTTCACCCGTAATATAACACACTGCGTTACTCTCACTATCACGAATAACAATCTCTCCCGAGACTGCCGACTCACTATTTCTCCCCGAAGTATGCACTGTAGGAACGTGTATGTCCTCTACATGCGATCTCTCAGAACTACTAATATCAGAGACATTAGACACCAAATATTTACTCTCTTCACCCACACAGGATTCGGTGTGTATTTCCTCATCCTCGACCGGAAAATATCTGCTCAATGCATCTGCAACTACATTATGCTTACCTTCAATGTATTTGAGGTTTGCATCAAAATCTCTCAATGTTAGGAACCAACGTGCTCTCTTGGGCGACAAATTTGGCTTATTAAAAAGCTCTAACAACGGTTGATGATCTGTAAAAATCTCAACTTTATTTCCCAACAACAACATCTTAAAATGAACAAGGCTAGAGACGACTGCGAAAGCCTCCTTGTCCACAACTGACATCAGCCTTTCGTTACTACCACGTGTTTTGAACTTTCTGCTATAAAAAGCAATTGGGTGTAATTTCCCCTCAAATTTCTGCATCAAACACGCACCTATACCTTCCTGACTCGCGTCAGTCACTAAGGTGAACGGTTGACTAAAATCTGGAAACTTCAAAATTGGTGGGTTCACCAAAGCGTTCTTAAGCTTCTCAAAAGCTAATTGTTGACTATCACCCCAAACAAACTTAACGTCTTCTCGTAACAAATCTGTCAATGGAGACGCTATTGTAGAAAAATTCCGCACAAAACGGCGAAAGAAACCCGACATACCTAGGAACGAACGAATCTGTTTCCTGGTTTTGGGAACTGGAAAATTCACAATGGCTTTAACTTTCTCATCATTCACTCTAACTCCCTCTTTAGAGATAACATGTCCTAAATAGACAATTTTTCTCTTCAGAAACTCACATTTGGCCAATTTGACCTTTAACCCAGCGAACCGTAATCGCTTGAGGACTTCTTTTAACACCTTTAGATGTTCTTCAATTGTATCTGTGCATATGAGAATATCATCCATGTACACAAACACCGACTTTCCTAACAAGCCATGAAGCACTGTTTTAACCAGTCTAGTAAATGTTATTGGGGACCCTTGTAATCCAAAAGGCATCCTATTAAACTCGTAATGTCCCTTTGGTACCGAAAATGCTGTATATTTACGGCTACTCTCACAAAGGGGAACTTGTAAAAACCCTTGCATAAGATCTATAGATGAATATATATTCTTGCCACCGATTTCAACAAACAAATCAGGCAAACAAGCTACCGGATATCTATCTGGGCATGTTTTTTCATTCAATTTACGAAAATCTACACAAACTCTGATACTACCGTCTTTCTTAGGAACTGCAAGCAAAGGAAAATTAAACGGAGAATTGGACGGTCTGATAATGCCTTCCGACTCCCACTTCTGAACTTCTTTTTCTACTTCTTCCCTGATCTTAAAAGGAATTCGATATGCTGGAATATATATGGGATTTGTACCCTTTTCTAGGCGGATTGAATGTTCTAAAACATCTGTAACTCCTAATTTATCTCCTTTCAAAGCAATGATATCTAGATATTCTTTCAACACTTTCTCTACTTTATCTGAATATTCAGGATAATCAACTTTAGCCAAGTGTTCATGTAGAACCTGACTTCGGAACTGTTGCTCCTCGTTAGGAAACATATTCCCGTCTCCACAAAAACTCACTAATTTATGCTCTTCATTAAACTCTTCAAAATCAATTACATAAGTACCCTTGTGATATTTTTTCACTGAGTCTTGATAGCTAACTAATTCTACTGAAGTCACGCCTGCGACTGAAATTTCATTCACTGACACCGTACTCACAACGTCTTTGAATTTCTCGGTTCCCTCAACAACGCACACTTGAGAAGGAAAATTCTTCTCTTTCAGCGACACTTTAACCAATGTAGGAACTCGCGGTTGCAATTCAATATCTTCCAACAAAAATCCTTTGAAAGATCTCTGCGGAATATCTTCACTCTCTAATGAATGTGTTACACATGTCTCCGACTGTGTCTTAGGTTTCTCACAAGTTTCTTTCCTGTGTATATATGGAACAAAACAACCCGACTCACCTATTGTAATCCCCTGAACTCCCGTAAGAATGTTGATGTTATGTCGCATACAAGAAGGGTGTCCTAGCAAAACCATTTCACCTAAGGCTAATCCTTCTATGACCAAAAATGATTCTACTATTGTCTTTCCACCGATACAAAGCGTAAGAAATGACGAACCTAAAATATTCAGTTTCCTCGCTTGTACATCACACACTGTCTCACTAGAAGGGACTAATTTGCACTCTGGAAACCTCGAGTGAAAAAGGTCAGCATTTACTAAGTTAACTGAGCTACCAGAATCAATGAAAATATGAATTTCATTGCCATTAGAGAATCCACGTACAATCGGCCTAGGTTCTAGTGACTCTACGACCTGATTAGTCATTATCCTGTGTCTGTTTTCGAACTTATCTTGTGAAAATTCTGCTGTTCCTTTGTGTATCTAGAACTTGCATCATGTGGAATTCTCCTGTCATATCTAGAAAAAACTCCCCGTGACTTCCCTGAATAATCTCTACTCTTCGTGGCTGGGCAAAATCTCCATCCATGATCTGAAGATTTGCAAACTGAACAATATCTCACTCTGCAATTTGACTTACTATGGCCTATTTTATCACAATTAAAACAACGTATCGTTGTGACTGATCTCTCTGGAATTTTCTTCGAGTCTACTCGTGCACATGTCTTCGCTGTTGCATCATTTCCCGAATGCGAGCGACTATCATTATTCTGTGGTTTGGAAACCGCAGCTGACATCTTTGCACCTCCCTGTACAAAACTACTGTCCAGTGTCGGGCATTTTGCTAGATTTTTGTTAATCTGTGCAAACAAAAAGGATTCATCTGTATCCTGATCAATTCTCTTATCAAAACTATCTACAATTACATCTGGGACCGACGTTAAAAGGCAAGCAAAGTGTAACAATCTTTCAAAATTATCTAAAGAGATATTATTTCCAGTTACCCATGGAGAACCTGTTATAGATTTCTTTAACTCAACTACTGCATCAAATAAATTCGCACTGTATGTGACTAGTGAATCATTGCCCTTCTTTATTTTGAGAAACTCTCGCAAATTCCGAACTGCGCATTCACGTTGAACTCCGCCATAAGTAGCTCGTAGAAATTTCTGCAGTTCATTCCAAGTTTTACACCTTCTGAACCCGAAACTGCGTGCTCGTTTCCCAATATCTCCTTTATCTAAATCCAGAAATGATTTAGCCTCTGTTAAAGCTTCAGCGCCATTCGTAATTTTCTTGGAATTCAGATAATTGTTCACTGACTCAATGAAAGTTTCTATATTTTGGGTTGGCTTTCCGTCAACTAGCCCTTTAAAATTTGTAATTCCCCCACAAATGTTCATTACTTTATGCACCACAACTGATTGGGATGTGCTTGCTGCATCGTCCGGCATTTTGTGAGTAATCACACGCCCTGAGCGTAACAACATAAAAAGAGAAACCAAAAAGAACACTAGAGAAAGGCACAAGTTACCCCCTCTAAAAGAAGAATAGAAAACGACGTTCTGCGCAACTTACGAGAATGGGGTACTTACCAATTTTGAAACAGAAAACGAAGTACCTATCTCTCAACTTGCTAACCTGTGACGTCACCTACTCGACAGCGAAGCAAAAAAAAAAAAAAAAACCCAGCGCGTTTCTAGTTGAATAATCACTTTGCGTAATTAACTCACAATCGCCACTATTCACACTTATTTGGGTATTTTGTTAACCCCAAAATTGCTCTAGAGATCATCCAGATCTATTTCACAACTCCCCACTCCCAGTACTCGAATAGAAACGGAAAAAAAAAGGAAAGGTTCCCCGTATTTCACACGTAATCACGACCTACTCAGTCATTCAACACTGACCCGTCGCCTTAGCTCTTAGGTGAAGTCGCCTATGCCTTGGGCATCAACGTTACCAATTAGTCTATTAGCAATCTCCCTCTTTCGCCATCATTAAAGACATTAAAATCATGCTGCCACCATTTAAAATCAAAAGACACCCGCTGCCGCCATTTCATTCAGACACGGCTGCCACCAATTCAGACACCGCTGCCAACATTTAATTCTGTAACGAGGACAGAATTAACACCTTTTTGAAGGTGTACGTAACGTGCTCCAACGATCTTTATTCGTGAAACGGAGGCGTATGAACGTTCGCTCACGGCAACACTTACATCTATTTTTCTCCTCTTTCTCTCTCTCTCTCTCTCTCTCTCTCTCTCTCTCTCTCACCGTGTATCACCTCTCTCTCTCTCTCTCTCTGTGTATCGCCTCTCTCTCTCTCTCTCATCGTTTTCCGAAGTTCACCCACCCGAATCGCACTCATTCTCACCAAATCAATTAAATGGACCATTTAAAGAAACGCAATAGTTTCTACAAAAATAGGTTTATTATTCAAATAACCCAACAAGAAATGAACAAAACAAAGCAAAGATTAAAATGCATAATAAATGAAATATCGAGTTAGATAACTAAACTCTGAACTGCAAAACACTTCTGATTAAAGAAGTCTCACTATGGCTAATAGCCTGAAAATATCCAAACTCACACATACTCCCCAAATCAATAACTAGTCATGTCAAAAGCAGTCTACCACATGTTATTCGAACCAGTCCACACTATCCACCGACATCTGTCCACAGACATCTGTCGGAAGAATTAAACATGATAGGAAACTCCCAAAAACATATGAAATGCAAAACACAATAATGGAAAGTGTAAAATGCATAGCCAAGATATGGCAAACGTAACATGACAAAACAATAATATAAAAGAGGTATGAATATTCATATTAAATCTCCCACACCAGTTCAAAAGTTCATAATGATTAGAAAATCATGGTAAAAAATCACAAGTTCAATTTTCTCCCATAAAAACAGAGATTTCAAACTCTACCTTATCTGCCTATTTAAGCCTGGATCCTCTCCAAAGCTACGTCTAGACAACTGCAGTTCTATCACGTTAATGAACGATCAAACTCACTTTTAGGGCAGATTTTGGCGTAATCTAGATCAAATTAACGCACGTACTCACGAATATACATAACACTTCGGAAATCACCTGACCGGCAATATTGCTGAGGAATCAAACCATTTGCTGAACACAAAGATTTTACCTCGAGTCTCTCGACCTAGTTCCATCTGACTCCATAAATTCTTTCATCACATCTTAAAGCATTGAAGCTATGAAATGCATATATGTGTCCTTTAAAACTTGTAGCGGCCATCTTTTCTGAAATATATATATATATATATATATATATATATATATATATATATATATATATATATATATATATATATATATATATATATATATATATATATATATATATATATATATATATATATATATATATATATATATATGTTATATATATATATATATATATATATATATATATATATATATATATATATATATATATATATATATATATATATATATATATATATATATATATATATATATATATATATATATATATATATATATATATATATATATATATATATATATATATATATATATATGATACGCAAGTATCATATGAGGTGTCATTTGTCGGAAGGGTGAGCTGGACATAATCTTTAACGTAAGGTTCCGTCTCCCAGTTCAAATCTCTCCTTCCTCCTGGTTTGAAAAGCTAAGGGAAATTCTACCTTCTTCCTCTCCACGATAGACTTCAACTTCACGTGGCTTATGGCTTCGAGCTCTTTGGGAGGGGTCGAAGGTGGAATATCTCTCAGCTTTTCAAACCAGGAGAAAGGAGAGATCTAAACAGGGAGAAACAGGCAGAACCTTAAATTAAAGATTATGTCGAATACCCTTTGCTCCACAGTGCCCATATAGAAATTGGCAAAGAGGACTCCAAGTGGAGAACCCATCGCCACTCCGTCAATCTGGGTGTATATGTGGCCACAATGGTTGGGGAAAGGGGCCTTTTTGCGGCAAATTTCCAGGAGGGCACGGAGGGTATGCTCAGGGATGTTCGGGAATGGGGTGGTGGGGTCTCTATACACAC
Source organism: Macrobrachium rosenbergii (assembly GCA_039081455.1). Classification (NCBI taxonomy): domain Eukaryota; kingdom Metazoa; phylum Arthropoda; class Malacostraca; order Decapoda; family Palaemonidae; genus Macrobrachium; species Macrobrachium rosenbergii. The sequence continues at coordinate 24,549 of JANJGK010007930.1, forward strand.
AGTCCAAGATCATCCATCGAAGCAATACAGCCTCCGGGGGCCGCCGCTCTTAAGGCCTCCAGGAACTCTGCTGACTACTTCAGGCTGTGGCTGCTCGGGACATAAGGGGTAAGGATGGCATTTAACCTCTTAGTCAACTGGTATGTTGGGGCAGGAATCTGACTGATGATGGGGCGCAGGGGGTTACCTTGCTTATGCGTCTTGACGTTCCCGTAGATGTACCCCAGGTCATAGTCCCCTGTGATTGGCGGCAGGTGAAGGGCGTTAGAGGCGGCGTTGACCGTCTCTATGATCCTGTTCACCTCCCGCCTGACCTCGTCAACAGGGTTCTTAGTAATTCTTCGGAATTTGGTGCTATCCGCCAGGATATCGTCCAACTTCTGATGGTAGTCCTCGGTGTTAATGAGGACGAAAGCAGCGGTCTTGTCGGCCCTACGAACGGAGATGTCTGCTTGGCTGCCTCCCTCAGGCGCCAGTCGATGATGTTACTCTTGTAGTCGCCCCGGTCGGTAAGGGCCTCAGCCAACAGGAGGAGTTGAAGGGCATCTGTCGTTCGGAGGTTGCCAAGATCCTCTTGTCTTCTGATATTATCCATGAGATTTTCGATCTCAAGGCGCTTGTCCAGGGGACTCAGCCGGGTGATGTAGTAGCAATTAAGTCCCATTTTCAGGATTTCGTCGTCTTTCTCTTGCGGGAGGCATAGCTTGCCCCCGTTGAGGGAGACCAGTTTCTTGGTGATGATCCTCATCTTTTTCTTTGCATCTTTCTCTTCCAAGCGACATAGGCATTCGATGATGTCACTGCGGTGCCCTTGCCCTTGGAGGGTGTTGTCCGTTGTTTCATCCTTTTCTGAGGCACTCGAAGGGGCTGCTTCAGGGTTGCTGCTGCGTCGGCAGAAGTCCGCCCACTCAGAGTACAAGTTTTTCTTCTCCTTGACTAGTGTTGCCCTTTCTCTCTCCTTGGACGATAGCTGCCCTCCTGTAAATTTGCACCAAAAAGGCCCCTTTCTCCAAGCATCATGGCCATATGTACACCCAGATTGACGGGGTGGCAATGGGTTCTCCTTTGGAGTCCTCTTCGCCAATTTCTATATGGGCACTGTGGAGCAAAGGGTGTTCAAAGACATACACCAACCAAGGATGTACGTGCGCTACATCGACGATACCTTCATCAGTGCCAATTCACAAGAGAAGATCGAGAACCTGAGGCGTGCATTCCACAACCATAGCTGCCTCAGTTTCACAATCGAGCATAGCCAAAACCGCTGCCTCCCCTTCCTTGACATCCTTGTGGAACAGAGAGAGGCCTCTTTCTCTACAAGGGTCTACACGAAGCACACGAACCTGGGCATGTGTATGAACGGGGCAAGCGAGTGCCCCGAGAGGTATAAGCGCTCCACCATCAGCGCCTACGTCAGGAGGGCCCTCTCACACTGCTCCTCCTGGAACGACACACACGGAGAAATAGAACGTGTAGCCCAGACCCTCGTCGACAATGGACACCCAAACCGGAATATAGAAGAGTCTATCAAGGCGAACATTGATAAATGGTGCCGTCAGGAACCTCGCATGGAGCTCTTCTATAAAGGACAATTTCACCATAAATATAAAGAAGACGAACACGCCCTCAAAAACATCATCGAGAATAATGTCAGCCCCGTTGACTCCAACAAGAATATTCATCTGGTTATTTATTACAAGAGTAAAAAGACGAGCAACTTTGTAATGTGTAACAATCCAGCCGCCCCCCACCCCCCCCCGCCCCACCCGCCTCAGCAGGACCCCTTGAAGAAAACCGTGGTATACCGGTACTCATGCCCCATCCGAGGACGCCTCGGTTCTTACATCGGTATGACCACCTTGCATTTCTCCAAGGGATTTCCTGCCACGCCCAAGAAGGGGCCATCTTTAACCATGCCAGGACCGTCCATAACCAGAGAATAGCAAGAAAAGACATAATCACGAACATCGAAATAATTGACCGAACTACCGACCACCGCCGCCTGCGCCTCTTGGAAGCATTGCACATTGCACATTGGGAAGGAGAAACCAACCCTCAACATTATGCAGGAAACCTTTCTCCTCCCCATGGCCACCAGGAGACCTGCACCAAGCGACCCCCATAGTGAACTAGCGAATCAAAATTCGGCATCTGAGGATCGAAATTCTCCCATTCATCCCCAGCACTACAATGCTGCTCGCACGCAAGACGAGTCCCGAACATCAACTTGGGAGAGAAGGCTCCGCCCAAGATTACCTGCCCCAGCGCTGATCAAGACCCCCTATAAATACCAACCCGAGCACCTTGTTTCTTCTACATTCACTCATCAACATTCGCATCAGCATTGGTGGAGAGCAGACGTTCCGAAGATCCTCCCAGACAGCTTGAAGAACTCACTTGCTTCCCACTAGCCTGAGGCAGTGTGAGCTGCACAGTCATTGGCTGACTCGCCTTAATCACAAACCGCGCCCTGATTGGCCGACGCTCAGCTCCCAGAAACCGCTTCCTGATTGGCCGACGCTCAGCTCCCAGAAACCGCTTCCTGATTGGCTGTTTCCCTGGATCTTCAAGTCACCTTTCCACTCCAAGCTTGAGCTTCATCGGAGACTCTAGCATCTGTGGAGGGGTGCTTGTGTGAACCAGCCAGAGTTGGCTGACCAAGGACAGGGTACCCCCACCCCCATCCTCATCCTTGCCCCCCTACCTCCACCCCTACCCCCCTCACACTTCTTCCCCCTTACCCTACCAAACATCAAGCTCTCAAATTCTACTTACTAACATCATCAGTAGCCCTTTGCCCTTGGAGTAGCCGTTGTGGTCTTAAAACTCTCTAGGGGCACTGGGAATGCTGCACCGTCCAGGCTCATACTCCTACAGTAGTGCCTGCATAGAGTATTAGGAATAAGTCACTGTCTCCTATAAAGTGGCCACTAACATCTGTTTTTTCCAACTTATTACAAAACGGTTTTTCTCATCCCCTGTTGCCACATCACAAATTTCTCAAAACTTTTAAATTCTGAAATATTCTCAAAAAGGTTGTGCAATCCCTTAGACTACATTTCCATGCCTAATACTGAGGAGTGAAATAGATTGTAAAGTGGGTAATGTTAATTGACTTTACCATGACATAATGGGCTGATGATTCTACCATCGAAAAGATCATTCATCCAGACACCAAACAGGCTCTCCATGCCAAGAGCTTTGAAGTCATTGACCCCCCCCCCCCCCCATTTGAATGCCTCACGAACTCTGGTTGTATACCAGGCTGACAGTCTGATATACAATCTATTGGAAGTCGACCTAAATAAAGAAATAGAATCACGGAATAATGTTAAGGTTTCTGCTATTATCAAACTCTCCACCACCAAAACTACATTCAAAGTGAGATTAGAATCCTCCCAAATGGTAAGAGACTGTCTCACCAAAGGACTTCTCATTTCTGGACAATCATTTCCGCCTTCGTACCTTAGCCAGGAGACCTATGTTAACCCCCCACAGTGCATGAGATGTTACAACTATGATCATATAAAAAAGAACTGTCCCAAACCTTCCACCTACAAAATCTGTTCAATCTGCGCTTCGGTGGACCACTACTGGACTAACTGCTCCAACCAGGACAACCATAAGTGTATCACCTGCAATGGGGATCACCCTACCATGGCAGCAAGGTGTCCAACAAGGAAAACCATGATTAAGGATCAGGCCAAATTGATCAGATCCCAACAATCTCAAACCACTCCCAATAAATCCTTTGCCCAAGCCACAGCCACATCCGCACAAAGTAGCAATACCATTACCAATAACATCTCACTCCAACAAATCACGGCTATGAACACTGCAATCATAATGGCAAACCTGAGCGAAGCGGTTGAACCTGGTACCTTCCAAACAATGATTGATGCCTTTTACAAAGCCAATGGCCTTCCTTTGGTCAAGATCCCTACTGAGGCTATCAAGTTAGCCAAGAAGGTATCAACATTGTTCAAAACAAACAATGGAAATAACACCAGCCCTGATCAGACTCTCACAATCAATGACATGGAAACGGATGAAGCCAACAGGAAACGAGTCCTTAGCGACTCTGACTCCGAAACTGATTTGCCATCAAACCCAGCAAAAAAGCAGCCACCGCAACAACCACAGCCCTCAACCTCCAATCCTGTAGACCCTGAAGTACCCCAACCCATAAGGCCCTTAAGAAGTTGATCTTCGTAAACAAAACCATGAAGTACATCTTCACTGAGGAAATGGATAATAACAAGGTAATAGAACTCATTCAGAATGGGACAATAGAGCTCAGTAAATACAGGATTGCGAGGATCCTCGAGGGTAAATTTCAAAACCTAAAACCAGGTTACTTTGACCTAACTAAAGGTAAATT
>JANJGK010007931.1:0-28924 GCA_039081455.1 Macrobrachium rosenbergii
GATCTTAAACCTGGAGAGAGGTTTCTGCACAATGTAGTGTAGTGAAAGATTCTTGTTGTAAACAGAGAGAGAGAGAGAGAGAGAGAGAGAGAGAGAGAGAGAGAGAGAGAGAGAGAGAGAGAGAGAGAGATTCTCTAGGTATATACTTATTTCCAAATCTTTAATTTTAAAGAATGTATGCACCATAATATGTTTTCATCTCATTGATGGCTTAAGAAAAACCTGGGAAAATGGTAAAGCAAATTGGTTTTCCATCATCAGCAAAACAAAAGTGAAAGTTAAATGGAAATCTAAGAAAAACAGGTACTTGACCAAATTTCCAGTAAGTCAGTCCCCTCCGAACTTCGATGCAGACTTCTAAGTTTTTATTTCAAAGTTTCCTTTATGCATTGTAATTAAATTATTTCGTCATGTTTTATCCTTCCTAGTATTGTAAGTCGGTCACGGTACGTGAAGATATAGGTGATGAATTTTAAGTTGTTAGTACATTTAATTGGAGAGAGGGGGATTTACTGAGCATTTTAATTACGAGCACTCTTAATGACGATTATTTAGATACTGACAGACCTTTCAACATCTCCATTCTATTATTTTTCTTTTCGTAATTATGGTGGTTTGTCTTGCTTTTCATGTACCTTCATCATCTTTATTGTTTTTGACCCTTCCAGCCATCCTCTGGTTATTCCTTTCATGTCTCATTTAACCTCTCATAGCTGTTGGTCATTGTATTTTTGGTTTTTATGTTTCTTAAAGTTGCTGACTTTCCCTTTTCATAGTTCTTGCTTTTTTATACATTTCTGGTCGCTTGTCATAGTTATGAGTCTTTTCTTGCTTTTGTGCCTCTTCCTCCTCGTTACTTTTGTCGGTCTTTCCTCTCTTCCTTTCAAGTTTATTTTTTATAGTTGTTGGAGTTTCTTCATTTATTTCCCCAGCATCCTTCTGATTGTCGGATTTTCCTTTGTTGCACCTCCTCCTTATTGATAATCCCTTTTTGTGGTCCTTGATCCTTATAGATGTAGGTCCAACCTCTCGCCACCCCCCCCCCCTTTTTTTTTTTTCCTTCTGTGTCCGTCTGAAAGTTGTTGGTTTCCCCCTTATCAACAAACTGCTTTTTCTCTTAGTTGTTAGTTCCACCTATTTGTCCCTTTGGGTGTTTCATAGTCATTATTATTATTATTATTATTATTATTATTATTATTATTATTATTATTATTATTATTATTATTATTATTATTATTCAGAAGATGAAGAACCCTACTCATATGGAACAAGAAGCCCACTAAAGGGAGCATTGACTTGAAATTGAAGCTTCCAAAGAATATTAAGGAGTTCATTTGAAAGAAGTAATATTTCATATTTATCGATATCTTATAATTATTCCTTCCTCTTGGTAGTATTTATACAATAATGTGCTTTGTATTTTAAATGCATTCAACCTGGGGCGATAATGATTTAGGAAAATGTCATTAAAACTGATGTTTGGTTTCTTTCTACAATTAATGAAAATTTGATCATATTTGACCACAAAGGCGATGCTGGAATGATCTAAAAGTTTCAAAAATTTTCCAGCTCCTGGAAGGACGAGAGAGAGAAATCATTGGCGCATGCGCCCAAAGCTGCTATGGCTCAGAAAAATGTAAATTTCAAATTTTCCAAAAACAAAATCTGATTAAAAAAAAAAAAGCGAAGATTTTACAGATGAATTCAGGGAACAATTTTATGCTCATGCAAATATGGACTACATGGCGGAGGAGCAGTTTGGAGTCGACGTTCCAGCCTTAAGCGATTTATAAAGCGGGAATGTTTTCAATACTGTCACGTTTGGAACTAAGTTCTGCACTCGAGATAAGCACGGACAGGAATCAGGGGGAGAGGAGGACCCTGGAATGAAGGCTTTCGAGAAGTTTCACGAGAAGAAAGCAGAGAGAGAGAGAGAGAGAGAGAGAGAGGAGATTCGTGTTGCCAGAATTACCATCTGGATCAACAGATCGGTGAAGTCTCAAAGGATTCAAGAGGACTTTTCGCCGTCTTCGAACCCTTCCTTCAGTCAGTCTCCAGTTCCTGGAGGCACGAGAGAAACGCCATGAATTTCAGGAAAGGAAAGCAAAGGATTGGTTGCAGCAATGCTGAAATGGTACAAAACCTTCGGAGTCTTCCTTGAAAGTGCTTCAGAATCCTTTGGTCTCAGCTCCTGGAAGGGCGAGAGAGAAGAAGAGCCATTCGCGGATGCCCCCAGCGCTAGAGCTCCGTGGAACTCCAACTTCAGAGTCTCCAGAAGCAAGCTCCGAAATCCTTTGAGTCGCCCTGAAGCCTTCGGATTTTTGGTGTCACATTCGAAAAGAAGGGTTAAGGAGGGCCTGAACCACAAGGCAGAGGGGCCCGAAGGCGCCCTAAGGATGCCTTCCCTTGAAGGCACCCTTGACTGGGGAAGACCCTCCTCAGAGGCTGCTTCCCTGGAGGTAGGCAGGTTTCCTGCCAGGCTGGGGAAGCGGGCCTGAGGAGGGCCTGAACCACAAGGCTGAGTGGCCCAAAGGCGCCCTAGGGAAGCCTTCCCTTGAAGGCAGCCTTGACTGGGGAAGATCCTCCTCAGAGGCTGTTTCCCTGGAGGTAGGCAGATTTCCTGCCAGGCTGGGGAAGCGGGGCTGAGGAGGGCCTGAACCAGAAGGCTGAGTGGCCCAAAGGTGCCCTAGGGAAGCCTTCCCTTGAAGGCAGCCTTGATTGGGGAAGATCCTCCTCAGAGGCTGCTTCCCTGGAGGTAGGCAGGTTTCCTGCCAGGCTGGGGAAGCTGGCCTGAGGGGGGTGCCTGAACCACAAGGCTGAGGGGCCCAAAGGTGCCCTAGGGAATCCTTTCCTTAAAGGCAGCCTTGACTGGGGAAGATCCTCCTCAGAGGCTACTTCCCTGGAGGTAGGCAGGTTTCCTGCCAGGCTGGGGAAGCTGGCCTGAGGAGGACCTGAACCACAAGGGTGAGTGGCCCAAAGGAGCCCTAGGGAATCCTTCTCTTGAAGGCAGCCTTGAGTTGGGAAGATCCTCCTCAGAGGCTGCTTTCCTGGAGGTAGGCAGGTTTCCTGCCAGGCTGGGGAAGCGGGCCTGAGGAGGACCTGAACCACAAGGCTGAGTGGCCCAAAGGCGCCCTAGGGAAGCCTTCTCTTTAAGGCAGCCTTGACTGGGGAAGATCCTCCTTGGAGGCTGCTTCCCTGGAGGTAGGCAGGTTTCCTGCCAGGCTGGGGAAGCGGGCCTGAGGAGGGCCTGAACCACAAGGCTGAGTGGCCCAAAGGCGCCCTAGGGAAACCTTCCCTTGAAGGCAGCCTTGACTGGGGAAGATCCTCCTCAGAGGCTGCTTCCCTGGAGGTAGGCAGGTTTCCTGCCAGGCTGGGGAAGCAGGCCTGAGGAGGGCCTGAACAACAAGGCTGAGTGGCCCAAAGGAGCCCTAGGGAAGCCTTCCCTTGAAGGCAGCCTTGACTGGGGAAGATCCTCCTCAGAGGCTGCTTCCCTGGAGGTAGGCAGGTTTCCTGCCAGGCTGGGGAAGCGGGCCTGAGGAGGACCTGAACCACCAAGGTGAGGGGATCCAAGGCACCCTAGGGGAACACCCCTGAAGGGCACCTTTGTCAGGGGAAGAACCTCTTCAGATTCTCTGATAACGTCATCAAGTGAGGAGAAAAGAAAAGTGAGGGAAAATATGGTTTTTCTTCTCACGTGATACCGATGACGTCATTACGACCACTTTTATAAATAAATGATAATAACAATAATAATAATATAATAATAGATCGGGACTAGTCTACTCCAAAGCCAAGTCAAAGTCCTTCAAAAGAAGACATCGTGATTACCCCATACAACTGGGAAAACAAGCACGATGAAAGAAGGAGAAGAAGAATTATAGTAATATTGATAATAATAGTCTACCTTCTTGTTGTTGGTGGGCTCTCCTTTTTTTCTTTTTTCTTTTTTTTTCCTTGTCAAGTTTCCGTGGTTGTTGGTCTTTCTTATTTTGTGTCCTTTCGGCTTTCTCAGATAATAGGCTTCCTTTTTCGTAGTCTCGCCTGGTTTGGACTTTTCATAGTTGTTGCTCTCTCTCTCTCTCATCCCGGCCAATCTTCTGATGATTTACGGACTTTGTTTTTTCTCATAGTTGTTGGTCTTTCCTTACTGGCCTTTCTGCCTACACTTTCTCGTTGTCCTGTCGGGTTATCCTGGTGACCCAGAAATAATTGCTGGAATTAGCGTTTTCACTTCCACAGTTTCTGAGCAGTTTTTTTGCGGCTCCGTTTTGACCAATTTTAGCCTCTCATAAACCTTACCCTTTCCGTTTGTTCGTTGGCTCTCCACCTTTCAAAGTTTTTTTTTATTTTTTATTTAATTTTTTTTCCTTAAGACCCCCTTCGCCTTCTCGTAATTTTTGGTATTACTTTTTTCTCTCGGCTTTCGAGCCCTTTATATTTTTGCTTCCTGAGCCTCATATTATCGTTTTTTCCTCTTTCAGTGTTCTGAAAATAGGTTGTTTTTTCCCTTCGGACTTCTTAGTTGTTGTGGGGTTCTTTCACGCGCGTTTTTATTGTGGGTAAAAAACCGAGGAAAATTACCAAAGAAAGTCATTTAAGAAGATAACTTTCTCATTCTGGTGAGGTTGAAACAAAGGTAAAGGTGAATTGAGAACCTATGAAAAAGTATTTTTCTTAATTTTTCTAATCTTCTGTGATTTTCTGAAAGAAAGGCAAAAGTGCGACAAAACCGAGGGGAAGTTTATTTTCCCCCTCGGTGGTCTCCCCTCCACTTAGTTTAATGATTTTGTGGACTGAAGGAATTAGGTGAATGGGGCCTTTCTTCCACCTGCCCTGAATTTCGATGGATATGGGGAAGATGGTTATTGTTTCTTGTTCTCTTGGGTTTTCCCTTTTATAACTGTCACTGTAATTTGTTTTACTTGTTTTATTTCGTCTTCTAATATGCTTATGATTCCATCCTTCTTTCATTTGATTAAATTTAATTGCCTGATTATGCTTTATGTATTTTTAATGTAAAGGCGTCAAGATATCCATAATAAAGACCAAGTGGCGCCCAGGAAATTATTGAAAGTAGGGAAAGCAAAAGAAGTAGGGTGAACTGCCAAACAAGCAATGGACCCAACTTCTGAATGATGGAAGACAATAGATGGGAATCAGGGAACATAAAAGCAGGAAAAATTCCAAAGCTTTGCTGTCACCTGGCTATCCAGATATGACTAATTTCCACAGTAGGGTTAGTATAAGAGTTCTGGTAATAGGTGGCCTGTCAAGTGTTACGAAGCTTGCTGAGAGGAGAATATTTTGTCATTCTCTACTGATGACATTAAAAGGTTATTTCTCTTCATCGTATTGGGGATAAAATCTTGCATTCATCATTTAATGATCTTTTATTTTACGGTGCTATGAAATATACTCTTAAAATTTTGAATTCATCGGTTTTTCTCGAGATGCTGCAAGACTTGGTCATTTGATTTTGAAAGCTGTTCTTGGTTAGTGGTATTTCTATAAAGACAGAATGGCTGAAGCATACAGTACTCAAATTGGTGAGGAAAATGATGAGCCGCCCGAAACTGTAATCTGAATTCTTCGTATTAGAATGAAGTAGGTCTTGGAAACCACTTTACCTAGTAATAGCTGTCTGTACCTATTATTATTAATATTATCATAAATTATGTTCCTCTGCGGTTACAGAAAGTCAGTTGTGTGACATTGTTTGACTCCTGGGTGGACAGCGGCAAGTCAAGCGGAGCAGTTTATTTCTCGTAGATAATCGTTATCACACACGCAATATATGAAGGTATGTTGTGTTAAATAAAATAGGATATAGGCAAAGCTTTTAGAAATGTCGTTGAATGTATCATAGTTTAATCCTTATTGGTGTGTAACTCACAGAAGCAGAGGATACCATGCAAAGCGCGGAAGGGTTGGGTAATCTTGACAGATTGCGTCGGATGAGAGAGAGAGAGAGAGATTAAAAATATAAAGATAAAGTTAGAAACAACGTGAATGGTTATTGAGTCCGAAAATGCTGCAGTGAAATGAAGTGATACCATATCAGTATTTGAGTTACGTTAATCATAGAATCTATAGAGGACTTGGAATCTAATCAAGGTTTCATCGTTTGTGGCTTCCACATAAATAATTCGAATGTGAACTGGGCTTCACTGAGTCTGCAAAAAGGTACGATTTGAATTCGTTATCAGTTCTTTTTGCAAAAGAGGCCGTTTTTGTTTTATGAATAAATAATGATTGATTTTTTAATCTTAACACAAGCTTTAGGATTTCGCTTCAAGTACACCACCTGATTAAATATTTGTGTACATCTAGCCTTATTTACAGAATGGAAAATTATACTGGTACAGAATTAAACTAAACCAGCTCATTGTCATTTAAGCCATAGCGCACTTCCACCAAATTCCAACCTCCCAGTGGAATCTAATTCAGCATACAGGCAGGCAGGTTCTCTCGGAATTCAGTGGATTCCACACAGATTGACGCCTAGGATAAACATCTACATTACACGGGAAGAGAGATCCGGATCAAGAAGGCTATGTATGGAACGCCGTGTAGTCCATTAGTGCAGGCTGAAGGCTCTCGATCTCGGAGGCTCTGTCGTATACATAACGGGATGGAGCGATCGGTTTTTGCCTTTTCCGGAATGGCTTCGTTTTTTGTTTTTAAGTGCTTGTTAATCCAGATGCCATTTGGAGAGAGCGAGAGAAGGATTAGATGGGACTTCTCGTGTGGCGTATTTTAATTTGTTATAGGTTGTTGCCTGCTGTTATGAGTCTTATCTTCATATCTACATTAATCTTACTGGAGTTTCTTTTATTTGTCTCGATTTTTGATTGCGGTGAATTTGTCACATCTTCAATATATTTAGACATCAACAAGCTCTTCAACTATATATGGATTTGGCGAAACTTTTTTTTTTTTCAGAGAGAGTGAGTGACAGCGAGAGCGAGCTTGCATAAAGATGTGCATTCCGAATTTGCTTTCAGATTCTCTGTGTATAAAAATTTTTCTTTCCTTTACCAGCTCTCTTTTCCATCATTCTCTCTCTCTCTCTCTCTCTCTCTCTCTCTCTCTCTCTCTCTCTCTCTCTCTCTCTCTCTCTCTCGTCTTCACGTTATCCCATTCTCTTAGCCTACTACCTCCAGCTTGATTTTTTTATTCCTCCTTGTCCACAAATCGTCTGTTCTTCTGTTATGACCGAATAAGGAGCAAATATTAGAAGGGCCTCCATTGCCGTAAAATTTCGAAATTCCCGAATCGCCTTCAGATGGAACTTATTGTTTCGCTGGTTATAAATTTTCCTTTGTAACTCTTCTTTGCGATAAATGGAAAGTAGGACCGAGTTTATTGTACATGTTTTCACCAGAAGGCCTTTCATGGTGTCGTATTGTATTTATTTATTTTGTTTATTTTAGTGTATAACACGGCGGTAAGTTACCAATACTTTCTGTGCATAGAATCGAAAGGGGGTTGATTTTGTGCTAACGCCTCTAAAGTTAGTGTGTGGTACTCTCTTTGCAAAGCGCCATTATCCACGTTCTGTTCAGGTTCCACGATGCCCTAGTGGCCAGCACCAGAGGTCTTACCGCCGTTTAATGTGGGAATCCTGCCTTCCTATAAACGTTCATATCCGGAGACTTTACGAAGACTAAAGCTACTCCATGGTGACACCTCTTTAGAGGGTGCAGCGATTTATTTACCATTGAGAGATGAAATTGAAAGGCTCACGTTTTCCCCAAGTAAAGTATGCTCGTTCTTTCCAAGGTACAGGTCTATAGGGTGTCTCCTTTCTCCCTCAACTTGGAAGCCACAGAATCACTTCCCGTGGGAGAGGCAGTGCCGATAGTGCATCTCACGTGGTGTGTTGTAGTCCTTGTCAAGGGTGTCTGCAGCGTCGTTCGGCCCCTAAGCTGCACTCACTTTTTTAGCCTTTTACTCTACCTCCCAATTCGTGCTTCCTCTCATCCATCAGCCTCTCTGTAACGTCTTAATATAAGTGTGGTTTCCCCCATTTAAACTTTAGATACATATACGTCATCTCTTTTTTTCTAGATCTCTCAATCCTACTTTTAGACCCATTTAATTCTTCTCATTTTTTAAAAATCTGTTTATCTTGCTGTTCTAGGTACTTCATCTCATTTTGTCTCTGAATCTCTTCATCTTGCCGTTACATCCATGTACTTCATCTCTTTTTATATCTTGCTCTCCCCGTAGGGGGGTAGTGCCGTCAGTGCACCTCATGCGGTGCACTGTAGGCATTACTTCAGGTTCTTTGCAGCGCGCCATCGGCCCTTAGCTGCAACCCCTTTCGTTCCTTTTACTGTACCTCCTTTCATATTCTCTTTCTTCCATCTTACTTTCCACCCTCTCCTAACACTTGTTTCATAGTGCAGCTGCGAGGTTTTCCTCCTGTTAAACTTTTCAAACCTTTTGCTGTCAATTTCCGTTTCAGCCCTGAATGACCTCATAGGTCCCAGTGCTTGGCCTTTGGGGCAAATTCTATATTCAGTTCAATTCAATTCAATTCATTCTTGCTCTCCGCCCACCCCAGTCTTAAAGACTGAATAGCTGAAAGTGTCCCATTGCTTGGCTTTATTTTCTAATTTACATGATTTATTCTTTCACAAATTGTAAAGGCTAAAAATAAACTTTTGAAACTCACCCATTACATCTAGATGTAATCAGTTCAACTGAAAAAATCCTTTTAAATCGAGAGAAACACAATTGACAAAAGGAAGTCTTTAAATAGTAACTCGAGAAGTTCCCTTTTTTGGCCAGGTAATTGTGTCACCGTTCAGGAGTGAGCCTCTGGGGGCTGTAGGGGGGCGGGGGGGCTGTATAGCATAAAGGTGGTATGGACTGTAGCCCTTAAAGGTGGCCTGGTTATTCCACGCCTCATGCATTATCCGGTTGAATCAGAAAGACCACAACTAATGTGACGTTATCAGGATGGCGGGGATATGCCTGGAAATGTGGAGTATAGTGGAAACCCTTCCTTAGGTGTGAGGAAGGAGAGAAGCGATTGTAATAAAGAACACGTAGCAAATGCGCCGAAGTTTCTTCGGCGCAATCGAGTTTTCTGCACAGCCGCTACAGCGTACAATTAAGGGCACCGAAAATAGATCTATCTTTCGGGGGTCTCAGTATAATGCTGTTTGAGCCGCGCCTCACGGAAGTTGAACCACGGCCCAGTGGTGGCCTGTCCTATATCGCTACCAGAAGCACGATTAATGGCTAACTTTAACCTTAAAATAAACACCACTGAGGCTAGAGGGCTGCAATTTGGTATGTTTGATGATTGGAGGGTGGATGATCAACATACCAATTTGTAGCCCTGTAGCCTCAGTAGTTTTTAAGATCTGAGGGCGGACGGACAAACAAAGCCAGCACAATAGTTTTCTTTTGCAGAAAACTAAAAATCAGTGAATAAATAGCTGTTTTTCAGTCTGATTCCATTCGCCTCTTTATGGGTCAATCGGCGTCGTGAGTATTTTAATATTTTTTCCATGTCGCAATCTCTCTCTCTCTCTCTCTCTCTCTCTCTCTCTCTCTCTCTCTCTCTCTCTCTCTCTCTAGCACCGACACACGTTCGCAGGGATGATATCATAGCTGTTCCTTTGGCGCTTCTAGATAACTGTACAGATGTGGTCGTGCGCAAGCGTACGCATACGCACGCACACATAATTATATATATATATGAATGTCTTTTCCTGTAATACTACAGTGTAATATAAAAGGCTGACCAAGTAAAACAAGAAACAAGGATGAAATATTAGCAAATGATTTATAAGGTCATCCTCGAGGACAGCAGCCAGGGTCATAGGGACTCAGACGATGAGGAGAAGCTGAAGCAGAGTCTCAGCGAGGAGGTCACCTTCGCGCTGCCTCGGGATTTCATTAATTGGGTCATCGTCCCGGCCAGATCTTCCCGCTGATTACCCCTTAATTAGTAACCCCAGGCGGTGATAATGATTACGGAGACCAGATTAGGTTTTTGGTGATTAGAGAGTGTCATTTCCACCTGAGCTTAAGCTGAGGGATGAAAGGTTTGCCTGTGGGAGTTGTTTTAATGTCCTCATTTCGAGGCGTTCTCTGTGGAAACTACTCTGTTTGCATTTGTCAAGTTTTGCATTCTTTAGTTTACCGAGTGATCGGATTAGCGTCGCATATACCAATGCCAGTTTTGTGTAAAGAACAGAATAAAATATTTGGTTTGGTTCACTAATTAATTGAGTGACCTGATTGGCGTTATTTTGATAATGCTTCTGGTAATGGCTGTTGTCTTGCCATGTGATTTTATTTCTCAGTTTTGTCAGTAGCGTTAATTTTATTCCCATTCCGTTTCCGTTGTCGAATGTTTATTGTCGTTGCTATAGGCGATATTTGTAACGTCATGAAAGTGAAATAGTAAAAAAGAAAAGAAAAAAGACTCATGAGTGGTAAGCCTTCACCGACAGGGTTATTGTCCATGCTAAGCATAGCTCTTCCAAAGGGGGAAATTATTCTCTCTCTCTCTCTGTCTCTCTCTCTCTCTCTCTCTCTCTCTCTCTCTCTCTCTCTCTCTCTCTCTCTCTCTCTCTCTCCTTTCATTTTGCTCCATACAAAAACCAGGTCTCTCAGTCTCAAAGTCAAACGTCCCTTTTATTATGCCATGATATTCCCTTACCTATTTTCAAGTCTATTTTTATCTTATCCCGTTTTCTGCATCTAAAGAAACAGAAAGAAATGTGGAAACTTACCCTTGGAAAAAGTGTTCCCTTATATTTGGTGTGGAGGGTTTGCTTTGAAGCGCCTTTTTTTTCTGCATATATTTGATGTGGAGGGTTTGCTTTGAAGCACCCGTTTTTTTTTTCCTTACATTTGATGTGGAGGGTTTGCTTTGAAGCACCGTTGTTTTTTTTTTGTTTTTGTTTTTTTTTAATCAGTTCTCGGTAGCGGAGGTTCATGTGAGAAATTGTTTACAGGTCTCTCAAGATCCTGTCTGCAGGCTGATTATCAATACCGGAGATAGACATGCAGTTCTTAAAACTAAACCACTTAATCGCAAAGTTCAAAATTTGAAGATCTACCCTTTGACACAATTTTGTTTTCTCTAAAATAGAAGCTAATTTAGAAGCGTCAGTGACACTCCGAGTGTCTCGTAGCCAAAGGATCGAACAAATGTTGTACAGAAACGTTGTTCGTCGTTTGGCAGGAATTATTTGCAAAGCCAGCCTTATTCAAATATCGCCAGCGTTCTTCTTCATTGTCCAAAGGAAGAAGCTTTACTGGATGTGTGTATTTATACGGACAGGCTGAACGGACAGAAAACCTGATGCCTCAGTCTTTGCCTTGGCAGGATTTAAGAGATGAAAAGTAAAATTTAAAACCATCTCACGCCTAAATGTCGTGGTGTAGTAAGCGATTTATTTTTATCTGTACTTCTTGTCATTTCGTTTTTTGATAGCTTTGAAGTGAAGGAATTGGAAGCATTGCTAAGCTTATATGTCTTGGCATAATTAGTTCCCAATTTATTCTTTTTCGAATTGGTTCCAGTTCTCTTGTTTCGACTGTTTGCATACCATGGCGTATTTTGGACCTTATTTGTGTTCTTATTGGTCTTGATTGTGGTTTTTAGTTTCTCATTTCGAATTTGCATGCGCTGTTGTTTTTTATTGCTCGTAATCAGACTGACTTTTCCAGCAGTGAAGTATCGGAGAAAACCTCAAGATCTATAGGTCCATCCCGTCGGCCTCTGCATAAAAAAAAAAGAATTAAAAGGAAACAAGTAAATGAAATCCAGGTATCCTAAATATTCCTCTTGCGAGAACATTTCCCAGGGTTAATATCTGCAGGTTTTGGGGAAGGTTAAATTGTCCTTCGCAGAAATTGGCTGCCATTCTCATCGAGGGGCCTTAATGCAGATAATATATTTCATTACCACCCGTCGACCGGTTGGGAATTAAAGGAGGCTCAGGTGGCGAAGGGGACAACACATGAGTTCAGGGAAATAAAGGATATTGGTCATACCCATTTACTTGTGTGTTTATATATATAAATGCCTTATATATATACATATATACATGTAAATATATACATATATACACATAGATGGATATTCAGAAATACCGTTTGATATCGAATTCAGTATACCTTGTGAATAACTTATACTCAAGCGATATAATAACTGATAAGTGCTTCTGCGCTTGCCAAGGATTCGACCCATGGCCTGTCTTGGAAACAGAGGCAGCGACTTTGATCCCCTGGCTATCAAGATCCTTGCTGAGACAGGAGAACTTATCAGTCATCATTCCCCTTGGGTGTAAGTCATTTCCAAGTCATAATGAAGTCGATATTAAACGGTATTATTAGGTTGATATTTGTGAATATAATAAAAGGTCATTCGTGTACAATTGACAAATTCATATGTGTGTGTATATATATATATATATATATATATATATATATATATATATATATATATATATATATATATATATATATATATATATATATATATATGATGTAAGTATATGTATGTATGTGCAAATGGGTATTAAAACTATCTTTTTTGCATTTACGTATACCAACTCCCTTTTCTCACCTGAGTGTGATATGCGAGTCTCATTTAATTAACAGCCGCCGGACCGGTATAACGAAATATACCTGCACGGCAGCAGTTTCTGTGACAGGCAATTTAATTTGCCCCAAAACCTGCAGATTTTGACCATGGAAAATTTTTCTTCTATCTATTTTTCAATATTAAGCCGCTTCACCTGATGGGGTCGTTCCAGACAGTCAGTCACTGTCACGTTTCGTATGTACCTACTAAATCGTGGGTGAACGCTCAGTGCCGTAAAACTTCCCCAATATTAACTCCTTCATACACTCTACAAAAGGCTCTTCAGCAGCATGTCGACCACACCTACATGGCCTGCACCATTCGTGCCTGTCTTTTGCATAATCTTACGCTTCTTGGATATTAAGGCCCTTCCTTTCTAATTCCTCCGTCTTGCCTTCTGCCCAACCTTTCTGGATTTTCCTTCCCTTCATTCTTCTCCATTTATAATCGTCCATTTTTTCCACATGACCATACCATCTAATAATTCTCAGATCTGTCCCTTTCGCTTCTATGCATCTCCACATTCCTCACCCTGTCAATTCTTCGTTTACGAGGCAGCTGTTCATCTCATGAGCTTCAACCTCCTTTCTTTAATTTGCGTTAAACATCAACACTTCCTTTCCATGAAGGAGAGCTGGTCCAACAGTCCCTTCATGTATTCCAACCTTGGCATTCATAGACAGTACAAGTCACTTTCCAATCCTTTTCATTCTCATCCCCCTCTCTCTTCCGCCACAATCCATTACATTTACTTGCAGATACTCGTATGGATCAACTGCTTCCAAATATGCACCATCCTTATCAGTGTCCATTTCTCCATCTTGGTGTAGTGTCCATTTACTCTCAAAACTTTACTCTTGCCGCCATTTATTCTGTACGCTCTGCTGTTGCAAATAATTTCAAAATATCAGTAGTCTCAGTATTTTCATTCCACTATCCCGGTCATATATATATATATATATATATATATATATATATATATATATATATATATATATATATATATATATATATATATATATATATATATATATATATATATATATATATATATATATATAATGTATGCATATATATATATGTATGTATGTATGTATGTATATATATACTGTCTGTTTAGATATAAACAAGGGTCACCTTTGACTATCTTGTTAAAGCAAATGTTGTGTTACTAAATATGTATGAATCTGTACAAAATGCGAATTGCGATGTTAACTCGCAACAACGACATCATTATAGTAAATGCCAAATGTAATTTCCTTAGGTAAGCAATATTATGCGCTTCGACAGTTATTATGTGTATTAATGACTGAGTTGTTAACTATGCATTGAGAACCCTCGCTACAGAATTATTAATATGTATATTTCATCCTATGAGGGACATACCCAGGCTGTTCAAGGAGACGGGCTAATAGTATACAAGATATGGCAGGCAGGAATTCTGTTGTTTGTGGGCGTTCTTTGCCCAAATCCTTTGAGGGTATTGCGGAATTATTTTTCCACTGGGATTTGGCATTGCGTTTGTATGGTGGGATTTTTCTTTTTATAGAAAGCGATTTTGTTTGTAAAAAATAGGATACTGGTGGAAATAGATACACATGTACTTAATTTCTGTTCTCTGGAGGTTTCCTTTGCAAGACCCATTCATTTGAAATCAAAGGAATAAACCCTTCTATGAATATTGTTCGGACACTTTTACCCGAAAGACTCTCATTGATGCCTGTGAGGAACTGTAACACCCGGCAGTCCACCACATCCCTTTGTTTCTTTCTTATGTATTTTCTTTTTTCTTCTATCTATAGTTTTACGCCAGTTAAAGTATTAAGTTGCTGTCCTCATCGTCCAAAGTGAAAGTCGTAAAACTAGATTTAAACAGAATTATTGTAGTATCAAACTGTGATTTCAGATTAATAATAATAATAATAATAATAATAATAATAATAATAATAATAATAATAATAATAATAATAATAATAATAATAGGAAAAAGACCTTCTTTAATACAGGTTTTTTTTAAACAAAATGGTAGTTTCAACAGCATTTATTTTATATAGTAAACGCTCAATTCGTCTTAGCAATTACTTTTCTTGCGCTGGAATTGTTGCAAGCAATTGACCGATATTCATATCCGGTGGTTTAGTGATGTGTAGGAGGTGGTTCTCGTGGAGTGTCGACTAGTTCGCCCTCCTCATCAGGGCATCATTCAAGACAGGATCGCAGGATGCAATGGCTGTGATGCTGCGTGGATTTTTCATCTTTTATCCTTGTCTGTGGGTTTGTGGACAACCATTCCAGCGCAAGAAAAACAATTGATAAGACGAATTGAGCGATTACTATATAAAGTAAATGCTGTTGAAACTGACATTTTGTTAACAAAACCTGTAATAATAATAATAATAATAATAATTATAATAATAATAATAATAATAATAATAATAATAATAATAATAATAATATTGTTATTATTAGCGTTGCAAATGCATGAGGCGAATTCAGAGACTCCTTTGGTATGATCTCGTAATGAGCAATGGCATTGCTGCCTCTGTTCATCTGATTAAAGCTGCGAGGCGAACGTGAGGTCTTGATGCTGTTCCTCGCTCCTGAGGTGTTAACAGCATCAGGAACAGCGTCACACAGCGAGGTTTTGTGCACTTAGTATATTACAAATTCCTTCATGTGATTAAATGCTGTTGCTGCCACTGCTGTAATATTAGATACTCGTGGACTATTATTAATACCACCATCATTTAGGTACTGCTAAAAGATTGTAACGGTACCGCTACTAAATTAATGACGGTACTAGTACTAACATTAGCACGCAGTAAAAGACATTTTTTGACTGTCCAGATAAAACATGAATTGTGAATATTTTCTTTTGTTGTGTCTGGTAAAGTACAAATGCCGATATTCGTACACCTTTGTATCCAGAAAGAAAATATTCGATCTGTAAGCCACTAATTTTCACTAACTGCAAATTTCTTTATCAATTCCCCATTGAGGAAAATAGCTACGGACATCGGATGAGGAAATAATAAGAGATATTT
The DNA here is from genome assembly GCA_039081455.1 of Macrobrachium rosenbergii. Lineage (NCBI taxonomy): Eukaryota > Metazoa > Arthropoda > Malacostraca > Decapoda > Palaemonidae > Macrobrachium > Macrobrachium rosenbergii. The sequence goes on from JANJGK010007931.1 coordinate 15,664, forward strand.
GATAAAAGGGCGTTTTGCTCCAAGTAATAAAATCAAGCAATACTTGTGAATAAGGCAACAGTGCTTGTTTAGTAGAACAGTGAAATTGAGCGTATCATATTCTCAACGCGCTGTTGCACAAATGAGCTGTATGTTATTCAAATGGAAATAAAGTCAGAATTCTCGTTTCATATTCTTATTGAACTCAATGAAAAAGATTTTCCATTCTAGCAGATAGTTACAATAGCTTGAATCTCTCTCTCTCTCTCTCTCTCTCTCTCTCTCTCTCTCTCTCTCTCTCTCTCTCTCTCTCTCTCTCTCGTTTGCAAGTTAGCATGAATATTCATACAGGCAAAGTGTCTTAGTACTTAACGTATACAGGGGTAATTTTTAAGCCTGATTTAAGGGAGCATTACCTCATCCAGTTCCCTTATGATGGGAGTTTTTAATCAGATTTTGAACCCATGGGCTCTGCTTTCCGTACCATAGCCTTCCACAGCCTTGGGTAAGAGCCCCTTGCCTTTGGGTACATTTTAAGCACATTTTTTACAGGTTTTTTGAAAAGGCTTTATTATTATTATCATTTTTATTATTATTATTATTATTATTATTATTATTATTATTATTATTATTATTATTATTATATTATTATTATTATTATTATTATTATTATTATTATTATTATTATTATTATTATTATAATATTGATTTAATCACCATCTATTCACCGCTTTCCTACTTTGCAAGTCCATCATTTCCTTCCACATTTGATGTGGCAGCACTGTAGCATTTGTTTTGTCTTGCACGGGGCTGTAAGTCGTCCACGATTTATTTTCTTCCTTGTTACATACTCGAAAATAGAAGTAGAGAAGAAGTCTTGTTTTGTTCCTGGAAATAAGTGTACAGTTCGTCATTCCAGAATTCAGTAAGGTACTTTGATCTACTGCCAGAGCACAGTAGATTGTCAAAGTATGGTTAAGTCCAGTAGAATCAGACTTCTCATTAAATGTAAATGGAATTATGGATATGGCCTCCATGAAATTTTATTTTTCAAAATATTTAGCAAATATATGGTATATGTATTTTAAGCCTGTCACAGCACCAGGTGTAATGATGCTCTATGCGTTACCTCCTGTAAAATGTGCTTGACACAGATCAGAGGAGGCAGGTGTGTTCAGGAGCTCTATCAATCATCTGAATGCCTATGACTGCTATTGTATCGAACTCACATGTATGTTAATGTAATGGACTAAGCACTAACAGATATTTTGTCCATAACTTAAGAGGCCACTCGATGACATTGCTGTTTCCAACAACTGAGCAACAGCAGTCGACGGCTTAGACATCTACCCAATACTACTGCAATTTTATTAAAAAAAAAAAAGTACTGTGTAGCTGAAGTCTTCTGGCAACTTGTAAAGATTAAAATTTGATTGTACACCTACAGCTATATTTGAAATTCTTGCCAGTTCCCAACTCCTGCAGAAAATGATTGAGAGATTTGTAAGGAAACTTGTCTCTTCTTCCTGATTGCAGTCGAACTCAGAGACTTTAAAAACGATTTAAAGAAAATGTTCAAGTCTGGAAAAGAAGATCCAGAGGTGATTTGAAGCATTTCGAAAGGGTCTTTCATTCCCAAAGACGGAGTCCTGTGGTGGTGGTCACTAGGGTCTTTCAGAATTCTCATGACGCAGCTGAATGGATGAAAGAGCAAAGGGAAAATTGCTTGAACAAGAGAGAAACCAACTGGACAAAGGAAAAGGAAGATGGTGAGAAAAAAGGAGCGAGAAAATAAAAAATGGAAAACACTTAGGTATGTAAAAGAAAAAGGGTAAAGCAACAAAGGAAATGTAATAGAATAGAGAATGTAAATGGTGAAGTTGAACAACGCAATCATTGTATGAAGTACGCAGGTAAACAGATCCGCTGACCTTCTGATATGTGTGTTTATGGAATAGTTAACAAAAATAACTGAAGTTTCATTCTGCTTAACAAATGCATGCATCAGAGACATCAGCGAGACCTCATAAAACTTTTCATTTTTAAAGAATGAAACGATGCAAAAAAACAAAATGTTCAGAATGTTCACTGTATATAGATCGTTTCTGTAAACAGATTATTCTCATGCGAGGTCAACGCACTCAAAAGGTCAGCTTATACTTTAATCCGTTTTTACCTTTTTTTTACCCGTATGGACGTATTTCTCTCTCTCTCTCTCTCTCTCTCTCTCTCTCTCTCTCTCTCTCTCTGACACACTTTGTTTTTGTTACACGACGCCGAACATCTATTATTAAAAATGAAACAACTGTAAATGAACCGATAAAAAATGAACAACAGAATATGTGAAGCAAAATCCTGTCAAACATTTGCTCATTTCTTATTCATTTGTGTTTGCGAGGTGTTTTTCCTCCCTCTCTCTGATAGTACTTTTTTCCTTTTCTTTTTTTTTGTTTTGTATGTTTTACTGTTATTCCAATTAAACAGTTATATTGAATAAGCCTAAAAGCCCTTTGACTTCGAAAGCAAGTAGAGATGACAGTAACAATTGAATAAAAGCAAATCAACCAAAGCTTTATATAGCTCCTTTGAGACTTACGGACGCTGGCATCAATAATATTGAAAAGAATAAGGTGCTTCGGTCACTGGCAGTATTTTAATATGGCACCGTAACAAAATGTAGATGTTTGCGCCCTGCAGAGCTCAGTGAGGTGTTAAAAGTGTAAAAGGAAGATCCAGTTGTAAGTAGACCTTGCAGAAGAAAGCCAAACAGGATTTAGTCTGGCTTAATCAAGCTTTAGCGTTGCTGAAATGCAGCTGCATAATATCGCACTTACTATAGAACTACTTGATATATTGCAGATCTAAGTTAGGGTGACTGCAACTTTGTTTTGCATTTTGGTGGAGCGAATGAACGCATAAGAGTAGCATCATCTGCATGCTTTCCCAAATGGTTTCGCAGACGAAGGTCATTTCACAGGCGAAGAATTCTAAGACAACAAAGGTTCCAGAATTCTACCCTGAGGAACACAAAAATAAGTTGAAGTTCACTAAAAGGTGAATGAATAACAACGAACAATGTGAATAAGATAAAATACATGTAAATATAAATGAAGTTTGTATTTAGCGCCTTGTTGCTTCAACCAACTCAAAGATAATATAAAAAATGCAAGACATAATTGGATGTATATGTGTACAAAAGAATGCATTAGATTATTGAAATATAAAAAGGAAACAGTTTTTTCTACGTACGTTTCTAGTTGTCAACAACGACTTTCACCGTGTTATATTTGCTTCTCCATTGTTGATATTTCTTTCCAAGGCTAATTTTAGATAGCAGTGCCTACCTTCGACCTAAATTCATATTTTATTATTCCTATTATTCCTACGGGAATGCACACTATCGCTCGAGTTTGTTTACCTAGGAATGACTGGTTTACCTTCAGCTGTATACTTTGTAGTAATGTACATTATAGATTTTTCCACTATTTATTCATTAAACACTGCGGGTAACAGATTCCAATTGCAGTGCAGCTCACTTGACAACCGGCAAACCCTGAATCCGGAATAGAAAACATTAACTGTTAACGTTCAGATGGCAATATGATCCGTCATAAACCGATTGAATGGTGGTATAGAATATTGAAGTGAAAGCATTCATGAACATTCTTACTCCTGCGATACTCATGTATGTGTTATTAATCATGTTTGGCTCCATTGTTTTAACAAATTTTGAACTGGTGTGATGATGTAATCCGTTACGTTTTGGTAAAATACTCGCACACTGTAATAGCTGGGCGTTATTCTTACGTGTAAATTACATCCTTCTGTATTAAGATTATGATAAGATCTAATAAATGTGTCATTGATCTGATCGGGGTAAAAGGTGGGAGTTGGGAAAAAACAAATCCCTTCATGAAGGTTGGGGCTAAATGAAAATCCCATCTGGGAGGGTCATATGAATGGTGGGTGGGGTCTAGCCCCCAAGGAGGCGATTGGCCTCTTTCCTCGAATGATATCATGATCCTTTTCTTTCTTCTATGGTGTCTGACATCTAAACATTCCTTTGCTTGCTTGTTCATAGTATAATGGAGGTAATAGTGATGTGCATATTCATGTATAGATGATGTTGGTACTGTTGAACATATTCCTGTGACTTGTCATTAAGTCTTGTCTTGCACATATGGCATGGTATATATCATTCTCTTTATTTTAGATCGTGCGGAGGTTTTGATAATAATAATAATAATATTAATAATAATAATAATAATAATGAGGCGAATTCGTGTGGGGACCAGACTGCGTTTCCTCTAAATTGAGATGTGAGGAAATTGCTTGTCCATTTCATGTCTCCTTTCTATTTCCGTTTTCATCAATGAGGTGTCATATTCAATTAACACTTAATTATCCTTTCGCGGTCTTGGGATGGGATTTGAGAATGTCCAGGAAACTGAAATTGTAAGATTAAGATGAAATACAGAAATTTGTTTAGAATTAGTGAAGGGCAAATGATTCTTCCAGCCTCTCTGGTTAAAGGTGGTTGTATATATATAATATATATATATATATATATATATATATATATATATATATATATATATATATATATATATATATATATATATATATATATATATATATATATTACATGCATATATGTTTTTGTGTGTTTATGTTAATTGTGCTGATACACATTTGAAAGATATATTCCCAAACAGTTATTTTTAATTAGTGACTGCTGCTGTTTGCGAATGTTATCGCGTCCGGCGAGGTTTGTTGTCGTTTGAAACACTCCCATATGTAACAGAGGGGCTCAGTGTTAGGGTTATTGTCTACCAGTCATAGCCCTAATTTTACCAAGAATGACAATTATAGATTTTATAATATATTCTTATAGATTTTATAATATATTCTGATTTATGGATAGATGGTCGCTCTCTTAAAAAAAAAAAACTAAAGGCTGTCTGTGTAACCGCCTAGGTTAATCTGAAATAGCACACTCCCTAGATAACACAAAAAACTCATTGAATGAGATATTTTTTATACTAATAAAAAAGGGAAAAAAGCCTTTGAATAATACACACGTTGCCTGAATAATGGACTCATGAATAACAGAATCCCCGAATAACTGGTCTGACGAGTCAGTTGATAATTAAGCTCGAACAAAAACGGTTTTGATTAATCCATCAGGGAAAAATTGATATGGCCAATTAAACTGACAGACAAATTCCTCTGCAGCGCTTCGTCATTACCTCGCCTTCTGTGGTCACGTCGTTGTGATGCTGTTTAAAAGTGAAGCTGTTCTTTACGGGATGTTGATGAAAGATTGCAGGGCGTTGTTAACAGGAGCTTTTGGGTTTACTTTCTACCTAGCCTCTGTCGAGACTCCAAGCCTCCAAAAAGCGTCCCCCCCCCCCCCGCTCCGCCTCCTTTTTCTCTTTGGTGGCGCTATAACACAGTCCAGGACATCTATTCCCACATTTACCTTTTAGAAACTTGTAATCTTATGATTTCTCGGTTTAAGGACAGCATCCTTCAGTCAGAATTCCAAGTTCTGGAACTCTCTCCTTGCTCTTGTTTTCTCCAGCTCTTAATGACGTAAGAGCCTTTTTATCAGACAGAAGGATCTATTGCTTCCTTTTGGGTGAATCCTTCTCTTTACCTTTTTATTTTTTCCTTTCCTCTTCCTTGCCTTTTTTTATTTTTTACCTGAATTAGATCAAGACATTGGGTTGCTTATCATATTGGACTCTTCATATGAAACGTGTCTTAGTTGGATATCTGTTAAAAGGAATTAGTCATTACTTCAAAGAGAATAAAGTTCGAATGGTAGACACCCCCCCCCCCCGTCTCTCTCTCTCTCTCTCTCTCTCTCTCTCTCTCCTCTCTCTCTCTCTCTCTCTCTCTCTCTCTCTCTCAATTAACTTCATCCCTTATGTATGATCTCATTCTCTTTTCCTGGACCTGAAATGGTGATTCTCTCTCTCTCTCTCTCTCTCTCTCTCTCTCTCTCTCTCTCTCTCTCTCTCTCTCTCTCTCTCTCTCTCTCTCTCAGTTAGCTTCATCCTTTATGTATGATCTCATTATCTCTTCCTGGGGCGGAAATGGTGATTCTCTCTCTCTCTCTCTCTCTCTCTCTCTCTCTCTCTCTCTCTCTCTCTCTCTCTCAGAGGGAGACACTGAATCTTTTTTGCTTCAATTAAATCGTGTTTTTCTTTTCATCAGGGAGAGAAACTATTCGGAATTGCTCTTTTCTTCGCTTATGAATCGTACGTGGGAAACGTGCGCGCGCCTACTCACATTCATTTGTACACATTTTATATATACATGCAGTTTGTGTTATTATGTTGTCATGCTGAAGGTGCATTAACAACTTCAATTCCTAAAGGAATATTCAAGTGGTTAATCCAAAACATTGTAGGGTCTGAGAACCATAAGCTGTTTTTAGGTTTATTTTAAAATTTGGTTTCAATACCTTGGCGTAGATATCCCCTTCTAAAATCATTATTATAATCATAGTCTACAGCTTTTTTTTTTTTTATTTACCTGTGATCATCTTAATACGCCGGATCATCATGTATGTAAAGGAGTCTCGTAATGATGTGGTTAGATTTTTAAGGACGTCTCAGGGACATTTGTTCCCCCAACAAAATGTCTGTGCCTGCCGCTTGATGGGACGGGGGGCGGGGGCGGGGTTTTGGGCTGACTGCTGCTGCTGGGTCAGCTTTGATTAGAATTGTTTCTTTGGTTTGGAAAGTGTTTCTATTGACCTTTGTGAATCTCTCTCTCTCTCTCTCTCTCTCTCTCTCTCTCTCTCTCTCTCTCTCTCTCTCTCTCTCTCTCTCTCTCTCTCTCGCTCTCTCTCTCTGTGTGTGTCTGTGTCTGCGTGTGTGTGTGTGTGTGTTCTTGGTTGCCCTAGTTTTCTCTCATTGAAAAATCGAGTGTAATGTTTTCCCTTGAATGATTTCCATTACTGACGACAACTTGTGAAAGGCAACTGAGAAGTCACAAATTAATTTATTGATTTGTGATTGATTTAATGTATGGTGACTAAATTGTCGTCACAGTTGATTTGCGACAAAACTCCTAATAATAGAATATGACACATCAGAAAAGTATTTTAAGACTTTGTCGACATAAGATAAAAGGAAAAGGTTAACGGGGGGGTTAAAGAGCGAGAGAATAATCGACGAAGAACTTGCGTCAAGTAGCCAAGAAATGTCAGCGACTTTGAAATCTGTTGACTGAGGGTGCGTCCATGCTGCAGCGAAGCGTCATGAAAATCTGTCAACATCTTTGCGCACTCATCGCAAACAAGTTGAATACAAGTCAACTACTAACCGGAAGCCCTAACCATTACTTCATACGATTATTCGTTGACTTGTTTTCAGCCTGTTAGTGATACATTTGTGATGAGTTTCCGACGTGTGTTTATGATATGTCTAAGGACGCACCCTAAGGAATGAGGGAAAAGTAGTTCGCAACAAAGGGTTCGATGATTCCGATAACAAGTTAACGAGAAAGGAAGAGAAGTCGGGAACAGAGCGCTAGGAAAATATCTTTTTTCTCTCTACTCAGGCTTCTGTTGCCTGTGCAGGTGATGGACATTTTGCTTTTCTTTCTTTGTTTACCTTTTCCTTGTTACGTATCTGGGGTTCGGAGCCTTTTTGATTGATTTTATTTATTGTCTCTTTTTTTCTGTTTTTTTTCCTATTTTTGGTTCATTATTTTGTTTGTCCTGACTGCATGTGCATTTGTTGTTGGTCTGTCTTTTGGCAGCACGAAAGAATTGGAGAGTGTAATCGCCAGATTAGATATTTTTCTAGAAATTACTTCTTTCGTTGCACGTCAAGTGGAGATATTTTGTCATAATTTCAATCGTATTTTTATTGCCTTTCTATTACCTCTTTATTTTTATTGCATTGCTTTATTTATTAATATCCAATTTTTAGATTATAATGTGCCATCCGAGTCCCTTCAGAACAAACAACATAAATCCAAATAATGAAAGAAAAAACACAAGACAAAGAAAAGTAAATAAATTGTGTGTGAACGTTATGATAATGAAGCTCAGATAATTGATGATAATGATTCATAATAAACGAAAGAAAATCAATCCATCTTTATGTGGCGTTAAATTTCCCCGCCATTGCAGGAATGAAACGCGATTTGTAATTAGTGTGAAATAGTCACCGAAATGGCAGGTTTGGGAGGCTAATTTGATTCAATTTTATGAATAATTGAGTTTATATTTCTCTTGGAAAGGGAAAGCTCGTCCCTGAATTTATGGCCGCGAAGTTACGAAATGCAGTTATTTAAATTAACTGAATGTGATTGAAAATTGTTTGGAACACACACACACACATGTATATATATATGTATAATATATATATATATATATATATATATATATATATATATATATATATATATGCGTAAATAGTTTTTGAAAATTGACCAAAAAGAAAAATAGGAATAACTTTTTGTCTAAGAGAAATTTGTGGACTACCCGAGCTGCAGAAGAAGATTATTTGATAAATCAAAGTTTGTGGATGTGTTGAAGTAATACATGAATATATATATATATATATATATATATATATATATATATATATATATATATATATATATATATATACATACATACATACATACATACATACATACATACATACATACATACATATATATATGTGTGTTTGTACTGCGCGCCCCGCGCGCACACTTTTCAGGGAAAGCAAAAATTCTCTAATTCTGTCAACATCACTTATACTGTCATGCTCTCATTATCTTATTAAAATTATGAGGAAAAGCGAGAGAGAGAAAAAGAAAATCTCACCCACTCGAGGCTCCTTTCAGTCAGTCTAGGAGACAGAATTTGTCCCTAAGTATTGGAAGGGATTGAGTTATTAGGGGAGTGAGGTGGAGGGCCTCGGGACTAAGAGGAGGAGAGGACCAGGCAATCTCTGGAAGGTAGTAATGTTTTGTAGTGTTGATTCATAGCAAGTTGTAGTGTAGAGATAAACTTGCATAAAGAGGTGTATTTACTTTACCAGTTGCGGAAGTGGCTTGTTCGTTTTCGACTTTCTTGCTAAAGACTGTTGCTATTAAAATGCACACGCGCACATATGTATAAGTGTATATATAGCCATATCCATATTCATTTATGTGTGTGTGTGTGTTTGAATTTTTCACTTGAAGGAAGGCAAGATGCTGAAGTGCAAATGAACACAGGGAAATACGAAATCAAAAGTGGGATTCAGATTCCAACCCATTCACGGAAGGAGGAGCGAGGTGACAGTAAGCCAACATGTGAAGGTGATGAAGAATCCATTCCTGTTAATTCACATATAATTTGTAAGAGCCACAGTAGACCCATCTTAACAATCCTTACAGAATACTCAAGTTGTTTTTGCATTATTTTCTGTAGTAGTCAGAATCTGTAGTCACAACACATGTATATAATATATATATATATATAATAAAGATAAAATCTCCGAATGAAACGGAAACACTGGAGTGGTGCGAGGCCTTTCGACGCTAACGTACTTTACTTAGCAGCACTCCAGTGTTTCCGTTTCCTTCTTGGATTTTATCTTTATTTATATATTCATCACGTTCCATATTTTTTGTGATGCAGTTATACATACATATATATAATATATATATATATATATATATATATATATATATATATATATATATATATATATATATATATTATACATACACACACACACACCAGAACTTGAAATTTTCGCTAGTTCAAATGATCTCGTGACTTCGGTGTTTCCATATAATTTTGGAAATGCCATCGCTGAAAGCACTGCATTGAAAGTGAAGGTAAATGAAGACTCTCCTTTCCATGTGGTGGCTGAATGCAAAAGCTAGAGAAGGAAAGCGTAATCAGTCAGTGACCCATAGTGCTACAGCGAAGCCGCTTAGCGGAAACCTAGGAATTGGAATCCTCAAGGGAGGAAGAGGAGCTTCTCTATTTGTCTCACAGTTCGATTTATAACATTTATATTATATATTTATATATATATATATATATATATATATTATATATATATATATATATATATATATATATATATATATATATATATATATCTATATATATATATATATATATATATATATATATATATATATATATATATATATATATATATATATATATATTTATAAATATGTTGCGAGGGCTTGCAAATGAATACATTCATGTTTTCTCCTAATACACACTGCTCTTACTTTCTTCCTCTTTTTTTAAAAAAAGAGAGGCCGTAAGTTTTCCGTATCAAAGTTCGGAGCGGTGATGAAGAGGGAAGGAAGTTAAAATTTTACCCTTTAAAGTTTCTTCTTCTTGCTGATTATCTCGTGAATTTTTAAATGGTAAGTAAATTAATCGGCATTAACTGTCCGGGAAAGAATTTAGTGAATCGCGCGGTTAATGTTATTTTTGGTCCTAACTAAAAATTACAGGCAAGTGAAGAAAAATTTATACACATAAACATACTGTATAAGTGTGTGTATGGATGTAAATATTTGTATGTGTCAGTTACATTAACACGTTACTTAAATATTCTGCAGACCGGATGTGGCTTTATAAGAACGATATATAATTGTCATTGCCACAGACATTATTAATTGCCGAGTCAAAGATGAACTTCCGTGTGCAGAAAACTTCCACAGCTTTAGCCTCTTCGTGTAGTTACCCAGAAATTGTATTGAAGACTCATCATATGTATTTTGGAATTTTTTAGTTTTTACGTGTTTTTAATAAGCTGATTGAATTGCACATTTTTTTCCTTTACGAGAGAGAGAGAGAGAGAGAGAGAGAGAGAGAGAGAGAGAGAGAGAGAGAGAGAGAGAGAGAGAATTCCGTTGATTATGGAAAGTTGTAAAAAAAAGTAGATAGAACGATTTACCTCAAAATATTTCTGGTCAAGCAGTCTCTCTCTCTCTCTCCTTTTGAGGATGTTGAAGTTTAATTGCAAAAGCTAAACTTTCTGATGGTAATCAGTTAAGAGAAGACTTGATTAAAGATGAAAGAAGTGTTTTTTTTTTTTACTTTCTCTTTCATGAGCAGATGCCTCCAATACTTTTCATTATGATTGTATGTACGTACTCACTCTCATACGCACACTCCTCCTCCTCCTCCTCCTCCTCCTCCTCCCTCCTCCTCCTCCTCCTCCTCCTCCTCCTCCTCCTCCTCCTCCTTCTCCTCCTCCTCCTCCTCCTCCTCCTCCTCACTCCCCGACCCTCCCTGTCAAATTTGACACAAGTATAAGTCAGCATTCACCAGTGTTTAGAAAAAGAGATCGTGAGTATCAGTTCTGCAGTATTATACCTATTCCTCTTACCTGGTCATCAGAAACGGCTCCCACATAGTTAAAGGGATTTCAGTCAAACCAGTACAAAGCTAGGCTATCATGTATAGGTACACACGAAGAGAAGTCTTCCGTCTGTATGCCTGTCGCCGTGTCTGTCAAGGTTACTTTGAAATCGGAACCCCTACAGCGGTGAAAGGATTCAAAACAAACTCTGGACAAAGGTGGAGCATCAATCTGTAGGTGTGCACGAGTGTAGACCTTCTGTCTGTTTGGGTCATCAATGTTTGTGTTATATCAGTGTTTCTCTGCTACGCTCACCTTGCCACCACAACCACCTCGCATGTGGTTAAAGGGTTTTGGAACCAGACTTGTTACACAGGCTAACAATCATGTATAGATATCTCTATGTCTGTTAGTATATCCGTCACACGTTCATATGCATTACAGCTCTTCTTATGTTGTTGAAGCGATTTTTTTCTTAAAATTTGGTATCTGGGTAGACCATCGAGCATAGCTACATTTGACAGGAGATTGGCTTGGTGGTCTGCTGTCTGGCTACCCCGTCAGTGAGTTTGGTTCACTTAAAGTGGTGTCATACAAGAGCTTTGCCGTTAAGTTCCGTGGGTTTTAGTTTTCTGCAAAAGAAGGCTATTCTGCCGGCTTTGTCTGTCCGTCCCACACTTTTTCTGTCCGCACTCTTTGCTGTCCGCACTTTTTCTGTCCGCCCTCAGATCTTAAAAACTACTGAGGCTAGAGAGCTGCAAAGTAGACTGTTGATCATCCCTCTAGCCTCAGTAGTTTTTTATTTTATTTAAGGTTAAAGTTAGCCATAATCGTGCTTCTGGCAACGATATAGGATAGGCCACCACCGGCCCGTGGTTAAAGTTTCATGGGCTGAGGCTCATACAGCATTATACCGAGACCACCGAAAGATAGATCTATTTTCGGTGACCTTGATTATACGGTGTAGCGGCTGTACAGAAAACTCGATCACGCCGAATTTCTTCGGCGCAATTTTTTCAGATTTTTTTCCCCCTCTTCAACTTCAACTTCAAAGGTTTATTATGAATGGGCAGGTGGTATTTATCGTCAGTGTCTCGATTTTTGGAGTCATGTAATCCTTTATTTGCAGTCAGAATAAGTAGATAATTAATAAAAAAAAAAGTATACCACGTATAATAATGTGAAAGTGTATAAAATTATTTTTTCATAATTTGTTAATATGTATTTAATCCTCTCGCGTATTTTATTCTATCGGCTTGCCATCATCTAAATTCAGTTCATTGCTTCCATATTTAATAAAAAGAGCCAACAACATGGTAATCGTGAGTAGCGCAAATTCAGCTTTACAGTGGCCACTTATCTGTGAGGCATTGGTGCTGCCTATATAAACCTAATCTATTAAAGATAAAAAAAGGAAATCCAAGTTTGAGAAGTAGAGGGGTATTTTAGCCCCCAATAGCTCACTAGCCTATGGTAACCCCTCTCTGTCTCGCATTTGACCTGCCATTGGAAGTCAGTTCTTTCAGTTTATGATATTTTATGGGAATTTGCTGTGAATATTGAGAGATACTGGACCTTTTGGAGAGAGTAAAGATAGATAGAGAGAAACCAGGGGGTAGTAATGATAACAGAGAGAGAGAGAGAGAGAGAGAGAGAGAGAGAGAAAATTCCGTAGCTATTTTAATCTGATAAGTGACAAAAGTTCAATATAAAGACAGGCAGTCCTATCCAAGAAGACTTTCATCAGGCTCTGTTTCTAACCCGTGTCTGGGGCAACGAGTTTGGCTCTTTCCTCTTCCTTATACTTTCTTTATTTCTGCCCCTGTCATTTCTTTGTATTCCTCTCCCCACCCTCTCCTTCCCCTTTCATAATACACTTTCCTACTCTCCCTCTATCTCTCGATTTTTGTCTTCCCATTTTTTCTTCTCTTTTCAGACGTTATTCC
>JANJGK010007932.1:0-12500 GCA_039081455.1 Macrobrachium rosenbergii
AAGGGGCGGAAGAGAGCCCAGTAGTCGCAGAGCCATGAGCTCATCCTAGCACTAGTGCCCTCTCGGCACAGTGCCTTACCCTCTTAGAGTGATCCTGGCCCCTTGCCCAGAGGGGGTAGCCAACGTGATCGCTTTCTCATACAACAGCCTAGACCTGATTGTGTGCATCGGAGTAGTAACTGTGTCCCTTCTACTTTCCATCGAGCCACAGTAATCATGTGAGTACAGTGTAACTAAAATCAGACAAACTAAACTATTGTGAAAAGAGCCACTACGCTTATGACACGCATGGTCTAAGACCTCAGTGAAACAAGCATTTATCATATGAGGCAAACCTCATGTATTAACCAGTAATTATCAATTGTATTGCAGAAAACCTTGTAATTTAGCTAGTTCATTGTCCCTTACGTTGGTGCTAGGGTCGTGTTAGGATAGGTTTCGATAGGAGATACCATAGAATGTACCATTTGGCTAGATCTAAAACATCATGATTATAGGAGGTAGTACGTAATTGTAAGCACCTTTAAGTACAGTTAGGTTTCTGTAAGTAAGTGATCAAAGTTCATATCCTATCTAGAGTTAGGTAGATCTGCAGCTAGTTAGACTGCATGGGACAAATCTGCTAAGGGGAAAAGAGTAAAAAACATAGAGGCGAACAGCTTGCTTAGTACAGACTTTCATGCCAGAAAGGGAGTGAAGGCCTTCTAAAGGGGGGAGCTTTTATAAATATTCTGCCGTTCGCCCTCTCTGCATTATTTAGTAAAAATATCATCTGGACAAATACAGAAAGACGTCTCTGTCGATGCTAAGGGAATTCAGTAGGCTGTGTTTTTGGAAAAAAGTAACCACTTTTAGTAGCTGATAGGTTAGCACTATGGGGCCTAACCCACAGGGAGGGTTTTACCAAGTCGCCTCTAGTGAAGGTGGTGTTAAGCTTCCTTTTGCTCTGTCCTATGCATTCGGCGATGTCTCTGCCAATTTTTCAGAATGCCCGGGGCTACTTACGAACGTATAGACAAACAGCTTTGCCCTGACCTGACCCACGAAAGCCAGTAGAGAGAGACTAGCCTTCAGACAAAGAGCACACGTCGTGCTCAAGCAAAACTTTGTCCTTTGTTCCTCCTCCTGTCTTTGTGTTGTTTTACTCAGTGAATCGTTGAGATGTGTTAACAGAGAACCCTGATCGGCAATTGCAGTGCGCGAGCAACTTATGTAATGGTAAGTCTGAAATTCGACAGTTTTTTCGTCGATTTACTAGTATTCTTCCACTGTACTTCATCTTTTCCCATTGTTTCACCACTTTGCCACCATCTACAAGAACCTAGTATAATCATATTTTTTTTATGAAGTCTAGTATATGAATAATTCATATTGCCTAGTCAAATTGCATAAGCTATTCCCAAGTAGTAAGTAGGAATTAGGGAAAGTGTAAGTAAATTTCAGGCAGCCTTGCATCTTGATCCCATTGTCTGGCAGAGAAATAGCCTTCCAGTACTAAAACTGCATGTGGTATCTACTAGTACAAACATTCGTTGCATTATATTTTCTTATGGGAGCAGGGAAATTGACTGTGTCCGACACTGGCAAAGATTCATGTAATTTCCTCGCACATTCTTTATTTGTTGGGACTAAGTGGGAAGTAAAGGGGTTTGATGTAATCCATTTGTTGCAGAGTAATCCATTATCCCATGTGTAGTCCCTGGCTGGCGACCTAATTCAATTAAGTAATTGTCTGTCTTTGAGGTTAACTTTAGCTTTAATTGACAGGTTACATGTGTCATTGGCAAAGCAGGACTACATAAATTACAGTAATTAATTAATAAACTCATCAGCCAAAGCCCACACATAACAATATATATATATATATATATATATATATATATATATATATATATATATATATATATATATATAAGTGAATCCCACAGGAAAATGACAGGTAGAAGTTCAGTACCAAGCGCTTTCCCATTTATCAACGCATCGTTCGTGCCCTGACGATGCGTTAATAAACGTGAAAGCGCTTGGTACTGAACTTCTGCCTGTCTTTTTCCTGTGGGATACGCTTATACACTGAAGTCACGTGCATCTACTGTGATTTTTTAAGCATATATATATATATATATATATATATATATATATATATATATATATATATATATATATATATATATATATATATATATATATATATATATATATATATATATACTTTACTTTACTTTACTTAGGAAATGTATTTTCTGCTTCTACCTTCATGTAGTATGTCAGTTTGTAGTTGTTTTTGCTTTAAGCGGCCTGTTAGAACATACTTTGGCTTTCAAATGTCTAAATTTGTGAGTTGTCAACTACAGTGTCTGTTAGTTTGCCATATCATTTCTTACAAAGTCTGCTAGCTGTGAATTTTACGACTAGTCTCTCATGTTCTACACTTGATGGGAACTGTTTTTTGCCATACAAGTCTTGTTTGTATTTTTGAGGTAGTTATTTTGTTTAGAAGTCTATTTGTTTACGGCTTTTTTTTATGGCTACATGGTCCGTGAGTTTCTGAATTTTTTTGGCTAGAAATTAAGTTAGTCTGTGATTTCTTTTGCTAGAAAGTCTACTAGATATATTTTTGGCAGTAAACTCAGTTACCTTTGCATGTTCTTTGAAAAGAAAATCTGTTAGTTTGCGTCTCTTCTGCTAAGAAGTCTCCTTGCTTAGCGGTTTTATTTGCTTGGAATGTCTGTTAGAGTGGGGGTAATTCTTAGGATTGATAAATTAGTGGCTGCAAACGTCAAATCTTGCGAGTTTTATGCTCAGAAATTTTTGTGTAAAAAGTGTATCTGTTCAAGAGTTTTTTACCTGGAAAGTACGTAAGCATGGGAGAGGTTTTACCTCCGAAGGGTAGGTCTCTTGGGAAGGGATTTATGCATAAAAGGTGTCTCAGTTCAGTGGATTTTTTTTTCTTAGAAAGTGGTTTGTTTGAGAAAGGTTTTTGCCCAGAAAGTACAGTATGTTAGTTGGAGACGCCTTTTTTCTTTTTTGCCCACTGCGTTCGTTCTTTAGAGTTTTTTGCCTAAAACTTGAGTCACTTCGGAGTGTAAAGTGTGTCTGCCTGGGATAATATTTTGCGTAGAAAGTGTACCAGTTTGGGAGCTCGTTGCCCAGAAAATGTATTAGTTTGGATGAAGTTTTTGTGAAGAACGTGTGTTGATTAAGGGAGGTTTTTCCTTCGCCGGGAAATTATTAGTCTGTCAATTTTAGCTAGAAAGTCTATTAGTGTACAATGTCTTTAAGAAGTGTGCAGTGTTCTCGAAGAGGTAAGATATAAGGCCAGGATTCGTGTCAACCAGCTATTGAAACTTGCTTTGTCAGTAATGTAGTATTAGCATTTTAAAGGCAAGTCTTGACGTACGGTGTCTAAACTAAAAGCAACACCCCTCCATGAAGTTTTTCCTAAACAGTACTCGTTTCACAAGGCAATGACCATTATTCTGTGGTCCTGTAAGGGTGGATCAATACAAAGTTTCAGTTTGGTGTCTTGAAGCCCTGTTCTCGTGAGCATGTAAAACTAATTTTAACATGTAGGCCTTTACTAGTGAGCAACATAGTGTACTTTTCATGCTCAATATTGAGCGGCATTTTTCATTTGTAGGTAATATTTAGTCACGTGGCCCTGTTATGAGGTGCAAAAGCAGGAATCTTTATAGGGCTGAATTTGGTGAGCAATGTGAAACGCAATATGGAACTATGCTTAGTCCTGCAGTCCTGTTCAAGTTATCAGTACAAAACTGCCTTTCATAACTTCGTAAAAACTGGAAGCTCAAAGATTTGAAAAGACACTCTAACTTTTTAGTCCTGCAGTCCTGTTCAGGTTATCAGTACAAAACTGCCTTTTATAACTTCGTAAAAACTGGAAGCTCAAAGATTTGAAAAGACATTCTAACTTCTCAACACCCGAAGGAATGTTCTAATCAAGTCCTGGACATTCCTCCCTAATTACCTGACAATGGGGTGGATTTTTGCAAGATGTATCGCACAGCACCTGGTGGTCAACATGTAGGGTGAAGGCAACGTCAGTCTGACCTTCTGTCCTGCTGGGGGAGGAAAGACGGGGCAGGGGGACAATAACTTTGCACGTCTCGAACCATTTACCTAACTCAGTCACACTGAATGGTGTTCGGTCCTCTAAGACGAAGAGGTTTTTTGGAGAAGGGCGGCGGTGCCTCAAGGCGCGTTTGTTCCACCGAATGCGTTTGGGTCACTTGTCTGCTTTTGGGGGGACTGTATGTGTCTTGGTGTGATTAATTGCTTTGGTTGTAACAAAAGACTGAAGGATGACTTGTAGTTTCAAATGAAGTAAAGTAAATTAGCTTTCGTTTGGTTTATTTGTGAAATTCCTGTAATTCTCTTGTTCAGAAAGACATCTGAGAATATAAATAGACTTTCCATATTTTGGAAAGAAAATCTTGTAGCTGAAAGTATCAAGCAAACCGAGAACAGCACCAAATTAAGTACATGGCTTAAAAATTTTGAATTAACGAGTTGAATTAATTTTTTAATTAACTAATTGAATTAATGAATAGAAATTTAGTTCTGTATCACTAAATATTTTGGTGCATGTAATATTAATAGGCTAATCAACTAAGATCCTTTAAATTGCAGCTAAATTTTTAATTATTAGAAATATAAAGTGAATATTTAGCATAAGATGTGAGTGCGGCACAAATGTGGTTGTGAACAATTGAAACTCATCAGCAAAAAATTCTGTGAAAATACAGTAAACTGTGTCATTGCAGCAACACTGCCCATTTTACGAATTCTGTCAAACTGAAATCGTTCAGTGATTTCTGGTCAAAAAACGACCCTCTAATCGTGGAGTTTGGTGTTTTACACAGTTACAGTTCAACATGTTGCATCGTCAGATTTCCAAGGAAAAGGTTAGCCAGACAATGGTATTTGAAGGAACGAAATCTAATGATGAATGTACTATGTATAAATGACCAATTTCAGCTTTAAAAACTGTAATCACTCTGAAAAATAATCAAGGAATTTGAGGTATTTTATACAGAGCATTTCTACATCGGATGGGGTGTCGCATTAGCTTATTTTCTGACATACTTTGTCATTGTGCCCACAGATTTGACATCAAAATGACAATATTTGTGGCAAAATTGAAGTTGGGTGTTTGTAAGATCGTCATGAGCACGACAAAGCTCCAGTTTTGCCACCAGTACTGGCATTTTGATATCAAATTTGACGTCAAAATGGTGGGGAAGATGTCAGGTTAACAGGCTGTGTGAGGCCCTTAGAATGTACTGAGTTATTTTAGTCAACTCCATATCGAAAAGAAGGAAGTCAGTTTTCTATATCAGTATCTCTGAAAATGAGGATTAATAAATCATTATCTGCAGCTCTCAAGTCAAGAATTCTGTCAGGCACAGATTCAGTGTCAGGCGACGCTTCCGTTAGAAATATGTTTTCCTTAAGTATCTGATGTTTATTGTTTCTGCTTGGTTTTCTGTGAGGGTTGACTGAAATGCCAACCTATCAGAACGCTCCAGAGGACCTTTATGATATTCCTCACACTGTTGGACTGTGGAACATTCTCCCTGAGGATGTCGTGCGGTTGGAACTTGAAAAGTTCAAGAGAAGATGCGGTGCATTACTACCATAATGTATTATGCTTGCATTTTAATACAGTTTATCTATTTATTAATTTATTTTTTCTTTTCGATAAGTGATATCTCTTCTTTCTGTATTTTCCTTTACCTTCTCTAAATTCCTAATGAGCACCTTAATATTCTTTGGAAGCTTGAATTTCAAGTCAATGGCCCCTTTGGTAGTTTTTTTATTTTTTTTAGCTGATAGGTACGATGGGTGAAAGAAGGGTGAGGGCAGTTAGCTAGCTAACCATGGTAGGGAATAGTTTAGAAAGTGAAATATTAGTAAGAGTAATGTCAAGTGTGGTTTATCCACAATTTTATTTAGGTAAGGGTAGGTTTGTTCCATATGAATAGGTGTCATCTTCTGAACAAGGATAATATGTTACCGCAGCTAAAAGGTAAGGTCCAAAACCGTTGCAATTCGATTAGTAGTCGTATTGAACTATGATTTGTTCCTCCCACATATCCTCAAGTAGAAAGAAGAATGGGAATAAACAAGAACGGGTCTACCAGCGACAAATGAAAACCTTTGTATGGACGTTCGATCCTTCCCCTGTCTATTTTCCTTTTCACCAAAGACTTATTTATTTGCTCTGTTCTCGTTCCTTCATCCCGGCAAAGATCCTGTTGCGATGCTCACGAAGCAGGATATCCTCTCACATTCCTCCAGCATCTCACGGTGGGAGCTCAGACTTTTGAGGAAATAAACTTCATTATGGGTTCCCCCATTGTGAGCAGATCTTTTTATGGACAGGTGAGAATTTTTGTGCATATATGTGGACTGAACTACAACGATTCATTGATAAGTATCTATAGAATGTTGTCTAAGATAGTTTATGCTTAATTCTCCTGTCTCGTCAAATTTACAGATTTTCTTTGTTGACTTCAAGATTAAACGATTTCACGGATTTCATTTACTGCTGCTCTTCTAAAGACTCATAAACAATTGTGTGAGAAAGCGACTGAAAATACAGCTTAATAACACACAAAAATGATAAGAACCGCGCACATTCCTAAAAGTCCTCGTTCATCTTGAAAATAAGGCAATCAACGCGCAATTCCACCTAACTCACCCACTTTAAAAAGAAGCTCTGGTGTCAAAGACGGTCGTCCCCGAAGGGCAGAGCCTCTGAGAGAGAGAGAGAGAGAGAGAGAGAGAGAGAGAGAGAGAGAGAGAGAGAGAGAGAGAGAGAGAGAGAGAGAGAGAGAGAGAGAGAGAGAGCCTTTTCTCGGGACTCTCAAAACACTTGCGTCTCGACAGAGCACAAAGAAAAGTGTTTCGTGTTGAAAATAAAAGATGTTGAAGAAAATATCCTTCCTCTTACTTCTCCTCACCGTAAAGAATTGAAAATGCTTTGGGTCATATTTTAGGACTTTCATCATTTCTGGAGTGCAAGGACCACATCTTTCTCTGATTTCATTTTGTATCTAAACTGAAGCTAAATTTTATTCCGGGGTCGTGGGAGGGCGGCAAGTGAATCTACACTCATGGATTTTTAAAAATATTTTTACTTTTCATTTTTGCGATTTCTAGCTCTATATAACAATTTACTTGTAATAAACTGCATAGCTGAAAGATACTGAGCTGTGAGTGGGTAGTTCTTGTGACGCAAGGAAGATTATGGGTATGGGTAAAAGGGTACACACACATTTCACTTTGTCGGAAACGCGGGGTTTCCTCGCAAAACATAGTCATTTTCTCGGAGACAAAGAAAACGCCAAGGAAAGCAGCTGGTAACACATCTTAGACAAGAGAATATGGAAAAGCAAATTCAAGGTGGTAAAACTCAGAAGAGGAGTGGCTTATGCATAACTGCCCAGCGAATCATAAGTTAGAACAGAAAACAAGTTGAAGAAAAATAGGGGTCAGTAAATGCTGCTTTTATCGTAGCGAAGGGAAGGTGACTTTGAAAAGAGGGAAGTGAGAAAAAAAAAGCAGAATGAGTCTATGAGAGATGTAAAAAGTCAAGGAACGGGGCTATCAATTCAGTATCGAATGTTCATGGTTACTGCGGGTGTATTAGGAGAGAATAATAACAGCCAACGCTAGACATTTCGGGGCCCGGGGGGGCGCAGTCCCATTTGGGGCCCCTCTCGTGGGGTGGGAAGCGAGCGAAGCGAGCCAAAGCAGCTGGGGGTTGGGGGCGGGGGCTCTGTAAGCCCTAGGGAAAATTTTTAGAATATGAGCAATTGTATGATCATTTTAAAGGCACGTGCAAATGCAAATTTCAGAAATTTTATTTCTTAAAACTAGGTGTACATTGAATAATTGAAGATCCACTTAACCCAGTTAAACATAATGATAAATGGTAAAAATGAGGATAACAGTAATGTACTCTGATGGTGATATGATGTGGAGGCAGTTAAATGAATGAATATTGCTGGAAGGGACTCCATTATGTGAAGGGAGGTAGATCAGAGTGAAGGGAGTTAGAACAGAGTGAATGGAGGTAGAACAAAGTTTGGGGCGGTAGAACAGAGTGACAAGAAGTTAAAACAGTGAAGGGAAGGTAGAACAGAGTGAGGGGAAGGTAGAACATATTGAAAGGGGGTAGAACAGAGTGATGGGAGGAAGGACAGATTCATTGAATCATTTGAATGTGTATTATCTGGGCAAATGGGGCCATTATGGGGGCCCTCAGAGGATAATTAGGACCCCTATAAGCAGTAATCAATTGCCTTAGATCGGCCCTGCCCTTGCCCCAATCAACGTTACCCACCCTCCTCCGATCCATATGAGAAGGTCTATAATGGGCTCTACGATTGGGAGGGGAACCCCCTGGAGAGCCCTATTCCTTTTACATAACATTTTTGTTCACCAAAATGGAAACTGGGACCCTTTAGTGGGCCCCAAACTTTCGGATAAATGGGGTCCTTGATCATTTTGGGGCCACTGGATTTAGCTTGTCCTGTCATAGCAGCAATGGTTAAATTTCGCATTTTGGCCCCCCCCCCCTCACTTTGGGGCCCGGGAGGCGATTTCAAACAGCGGCCCCCCCCCCCTCAGGAACGCCACTGGGCTGACCAGGGTGTGTAATATATGTGTTAAACAGGTGCAGAAACTAAGGTGGCAAGGACCAAGAGCATTGTGGGTTGATTCTTCTAAGGAACGCGCTTATTCCACTTAGATGACAGTCTAAGTCCTCAGGGAGACTAAGACTAGCAACTTTGGCCTTTTCTGGAATATAAGGCTCCACCTTCAGACTATAGCTGCTTCGACAGGAGTCGACTGGATTCGAAAATGAATAAGCTAAGTCCAAACTTGGATTTGTGAAAAACTAAGTGAGAGAGACTTGTGAAAAACTCTAAGTCCCGTCAACACCGAGATAAGTTACACTTTCATACGCCGCTCTTCCCGCCCTATGATGCGTCTCTCTCTCTCTCTGTCACATATCTAAATGAAGGAAGATTCCAGAAGAACAGGTTAGAGGAATCACTGTTGCACTATACAAGAGCAAAGGTAAGAACTAGAGACAAATTGTCACTTAGTAAATCAGGGAAGGCATATGAAAGCTTTTTGTTTTTTTTTAACAGTGTATTGACATACAACCTAATTTGAGGAGTTCAAGAGATGCCGCTAACTTGACGAGGATCTGAAAATCACGTGATGAATTCTAAAGAAATAGTATCGCTTTAGGTGTATCACTTTTGTGTTCGATCAAAATAAGAAGCTTCTGGAGCAGATAATCTCCAGGGCACAAGAGGCTGTTGGCAGACGCACGCGGTGAAAAGTTCGGTGGCGCCGACCGAGCTCCTATCGCAAACGGTCAGGTTCACAAGGATTCTTGATGTGAATAAAATTAAGAACATTAAGAAAGTCACTGAGGAAGACAGTGAAATAAAGGAAAGGCTTTTACATATACAGGGAAATGATCTAGGAAACACGAGAAGATCATGAAACGGGCAAGTTAATGTTCCATTTTTCCAAAACCTGTCAGCCTTGATACTAAAGAAAGCGTTTTTTTGACTAAAATGCAAAGTCTTTGAAAGAAGTTGAAAGCTTATCAAGCACTCACTGACAATTTGGCCTGTGACGACGATGCTCAGAACCATTAATTTAAGAGAGGAAGATGTTTCACGGGAATGACTTTGAAAGAGTCATTTCCGTGAAACATCTTCCTCTCTTAAATGAATGGTTCTGAACAGCGCCGTCACGGGCCAATTGTCAGTGAGTGCTTGATAAGCTTTCAACTTGAATAATGATGAGAGAATATCATCTTTTACATGTTCCTTCTTGTTAAAGACCAGAGGCTGGGAAGTCCTTTGCATGAAGTTTGGACAAAGTTCATAGAGCGAGCTGTGATTGCAAGTTTAGGAGTGAAGTTGGAATAAGTTTATGAGAGCCGCCAGAAAGATAAATAATGACAATAATAAAATGAGATACTGTTGACAATCAACATTTGGTACCGTCTACAATGATCATGACCCTAATTCTTTTCATTCAGTGTATGAAAGTTGAAACATTTAATCGTTTTGAATCTAAGTATTATTATTATTATTATTATTTGATCTATCACAGTCATCCTATTCGACTGGGTGGTTTTTATAGTGTGGGGTTCCTAGTTGCATCCTGCCTCCTTAGAAGTCCATCACTCTTCTCACTATGCGCTGTTTCTAGTAGCACTCTCTCCTGCATGAGTCGTGGAGCTACTTCGGCATCTAGTTTTTCTAGATTCCTTTTCAGGGATCTAAAGATCGTGCCTAGTGTTCCTGTGATTATGGGTACAATTTCCACTGGCATTTTCCATATACTTATTTCTATTTTCAGGTATTGATACTTATCAATTTTTTCTCTTTCTTTCTCACCTACTCTGGTGTCCCATGGTATTGTCACATCAATGAGTGATGCTTTCTTCTTGATTTTGTCAATCAACGTCACGTCTGGTCAATTGGCATGTATCACCCTATCTGTTCTGATACCGGAGTCCCAGAGGATCTTTGCCTGATCGTTTTCTATCACTCCCTCAAGTTGGTGTTTGTACCACTTATTACTGCAAGCTAGCTGGCGTTTCTTGCACAGGCTCCAGTGAAGAGCTTTTGCTACTAAATCATGCCTCTTTTTGTACTGGTTCTGTGCAAGCGCCGGACATTCGCTTGCTTTGTGGTTTATGGTCTCGTCTTTCGTATTGCACTTCCTGCATATGGGTGAGATGTTATTTCAATCTATTGTTCTTTGGGCATATCTGGTTCTTAGGGCCTGATCTTGTGCCGCTGTTAGCATTCCTTCTGTTTCCTTCTTGAGTTCTCCCCTCTGTAGCCATTGCCATGTTTCGTCACTGCCCAGTTCTTTTGTGTCTCATGTACTGTCCGTGCATTGGTTTGTTGTGCCATTCCTCTGTTCTGTTTTTCATTCTCCTGTCTCTGTATATTTCTGGGTCTTCGTCTACTTTTATCAGTCCTTCCCATGCACTTCTTAGCCACAAGTCTTCACTGGTTTTCAGATATTGTCCCAGTGTTCTGCTCTCGATGTTGACGCAGTCCTCTATCCTTTATTATTATTATTATTATTATTATTATTATTACTCAAAAGATAAATCATATTCATATGGGACAAGCCCACAGGGGCCACTGACTTGAAATTCAAGCTTCCAAAGAATATGGTGTTCATCAGGAAGAAGTAACAGAAGGTAACTGGAAATGCACAAGGAGAAAATCAGTTATTAAAAATCAGATAAATAAACAAATTTACAAATAAACAAAAAAATGTAAGTAAAATATTAAAATACAAGTTGAATTGTATCGGGATACTAACGCATTGCATCTTCGTTTGAACTTTGAAGTTCCGATTGCATCACATCCTCTGGGAGGCAGTCCCACAGTCCAGCGGTGTGAGGAATAAAGGACCTCTGGAACGGAGAAGTTCGACTGTGAGGCACATCTACGCACGTTGGTGCTGCTTTTCAGCGAATCTGGTTGCTCTCGGTAGGAAAAGGGAATCGGGGATCAGTTGCGGACGTGAAATTAGGGATGTAAAGAGCTACATAAGTATTGCAGTGAAGAGGGACCAAGAAATACGAGGAAAGAAGGCACTTCACGTGCTTTCCCCCCTGCAAAAGCAAACCAGTTATAGAAGGTGGGAAATGAATAGAGGAAAGCGTTACAGTTGAACTTAATATAGTTGAAATTTGTGAAGTATATTGCAGTATATATAATATAGATGAGAGGCAAAGTTGGCAAACCAAGATGCAAAGGATTATATATATATATATATATATATATATATATATATATATATATATATATATATATATATATATATATATATATATATATATATATATATATATAATATATATATATATATATATATATATATATATATATATATATAGAGAGAGAGAGAGAGAGAGAGAGAGAGAGAGAGAGAGAGCGAGAGAGAGAGCTGTTAATCAGGTCAGTGGTCTGGTTAAACTAAGTTATACTTAACTTTTTGGCAGAAAAGTTAATATGTATGTACAAATAAATTATGATAAAGTAAAACACCAATGCAAAAGGTAAACATAAACTAAAGTTGTTAAAAAACAGGAAAACTATAATATTTCAACTAACAGAACTTATTCCTCGAAGTTCAGTTGCTGTAGGTCCTGTTGCTAAGTAACCAACTGGTTCTTAGCCACGTAAAATAAGTCTAATCCTTTGGGCCAGCCCTAGGAGAGCTGCTAATCAGCTCAGTGGTCTGGTAAAACTAAGGTATACTTAACTTTTTAGCTGTATGAAAAAACAGCCAACATGAGGTAGGGCGTGGTTTAGGCTATATACAGGGGCATTGACGAGGAATAATAATAATTGTTCAAAGAGGGAACAAGCTTCTTGATCGCTAACGATTGAAGAATAGGGAGGTGGTGTTTGTGT
>JANJGK010007932.1:17500-28921 GCA_039081455.1 Macrobrachium rosenbergii
TCGAAATAATCGCTTTCACAGGCAATGCATGACACCTCAGTAGCCGTGGCGAAACTAAAAACGCCGGCAGAGTTCAAATGATTTCCTCAGGGTACGCTGTCAAATGTAATTGGTTATTGTTTTTTTGAAAACAGCCAGTGGATTTGTAATGAATTGTCACTTGTTTACTTGAACTATCATTGCGTCATCAAAACTAGCATGTGGGGGGGGAGCTATTTGGACATGGGAGGAGCTACATTTGTAAACAAACACACGAACACACTCATAATCTCGGTGACAGCATACTGTGAGGATCTCAAGACTACTGCGTTAAATGGGAGAAAATAATCCAGGTATTTCTAAGAAACTATCAATTTCCGACGAATTTTAATGTTAAATTTGTGCGAAACACATCGAAATGACCTAGAAAAGTGTATTTCCTTGCCATTTGGCCGTGTTGCATTTTACTGCAATATTACCAAGATTTCTTTATATTTTCTATGGAGATCGAAGGAAGTAAAAACTGTATTTTTGAATACTGAAATAGTTGGAAACAATGATCTGTTTGCAACTGGCATTTTTCAAAAGCCCTATTGAAGGTCGTAGTCCATATTTCTACAGAGACTGCCCTTTGAAATTTCAAACTAACTCCTCGTTACGCCATCCATTCAATTTGTGTTCACACTGGTCTGAATTTCACGAAGGAATTAATCTAATTAACTCCTTATTTCTACCAAAAATGCTATCAGACCTATTTCCTTTACTAAATAAAAGATTTATAGGCGATATTTTCTATTCTGAACAGAAAATAAACGATGTAGCCAAGAACAGAAATGTCCCTGCAATGTCTTGGATCTACGTCAACCTTTTCAGTCAAGAATTGCTTTAGGTCTGAACGACATTTGGGCCCCCATCCTAAAACAAATTTGATTCACTTTGGGAATCTTTAATGTTTTATGGTCATCCTGCCACTAGCTATGCGTTCCTGCGTAGGGGACGAACCTAATCCAGGGGCGCCATTTCAGATTTTTGTTGGGGGGGCTGGGCAAAGACAGTTTGGCCAGCGAAGCGAGCCTAACCAGCTGAGTTTTTTTTTTTTTTTAATTTGAGCTATTTAGTGTTTTTGAAGCCACATGAGCAAGGTATTTCAGCAAAAATTATATACTTCCAATACTATATGTTTTATCTCATCATGACTGGTAGATAGTAGACAGACAAAGATCAAGAAACATAATATTTCTGAGAAATTTTATATATTTATGATTGCACATTTAAAAAGAAAACTGCTGTTACTTCTTGGGGCTTGGGGGTGAGGGGGGCCAAGTTGAGGCTTTGGGGGGGGGGCACTTGGGTCTTGGGGGGGCAAGTTGAGTCTTGACGGGGGCAGTTGACCCCCCCCCCCCCAAATGACGCCCCTGACCTAATCGTGACCTTACTTCGATTAAGCACTTTTGCATTTGAAATTAAGGTGCTTTGTACAGAACCTCAAAAACATGTATAGCGCAGTAGACACAAGGAGCAAAAGGAAAAAGGCGTTTGACCATTGAAGTTATGGACCAGTTATGGTCTCAGAGGAATGGAGAGAGAAATAAGTTCTTCTGATATACTCACAACCAAGAAACTTCCCAAAACATCACCTCTGAAGGATTTCTTTCTTTCCATTTATTCTTTCTCTCTGGTTTTCTTCTTCTTCTTTTCCTTCTTCTTCTTCTTCTTCTTCTTCTTCTTTTGATGCTATGTAGAGGATTATTATTATTATTTTTTACCGGAGTACGGTTTATAGCTTTGAATGAATGCCTAGCATTGAATGGAAGACAATTCTGGCTAATGACTCATCGAGGAAAAACAATAGAAAAGCGAAAGTAAGAGGAAGAAACTGAATGGTCCTGGCACCGACCCAAGGCATCACTGTTCCGAAGGACATTGAAAGGAAATGATCTTTTCCCTCTTCAAAGACCGTGACCAGATATTTTCCAGTTATGACTAGAGTGCTGAAGTTCACTTCAGAAGGTGAAAGCCCTCAGTGGGCGAGGAGAGTCAATTATTTAGCTTCGTTACTTGTGGGCGTTTGATATTGGGAGTCCTGTCCTTTCACATCAGATGAAATATACAACCATTTCACAATTCTACATCTTCACAAACATAATGCATAACTCTTCTTGGCTTGTGACCCTTGTCGCTGAAGAAAATGGAAAACGTATCAATTTATCAGTTTCCTTAGTCACTTGTTCGACTAAGGACTGCCGCTTTATTTCGTCACCTTTTCGTAACTTCTACATTACAGAATATCCTTTTTAAATAAAAATCTTGTTTCCCATTTTGTCATTCATCTCGAAAGTCGGCTACAATTGTTTAAGATCTGAATTTGACAGCTTCTTTGAGGATCGAGAGAGACCCAGCCAGAGCTAACAAACTTCTGAAGAACATTAAAAGGGATTTTCATTTCACTATTGCTCTTTTGCTTTTCACAAGGAAGAGAAAATTTTCTTCTTCTTCTTCTTCTTCTTCTCCACGTTTTGTTTTTACCTAGATTATTACAGTATATTGATTGAAGTAAGATATACAATGATGACTGAATTACTATGGCTTAGTGAAAGACATTTTACATTATAAAAACAGGAAGACTTTAACTTAACTACAGATTATATCTGCTTAGCAGATTTTACTAAAGGATTAGAGACCAATAAGATAATGGCGAACGGTATGAACACGACAGTTCCGTGAGCACTATATCTATCTCCCTGCCGTCAAGCTAACCTCCAAGTTGACCCTCTTAGGAACCAGTTTTCGAGACATATATATCTCCCATAAATTTTCTCTATTTACCCCTCTATTTTTCTTTATAATTTATATATAGTGCTTTTTGATAAATTACTATTCCGAATTTACCCACACTTTCTGGTTTCTTTTCCTATGTCTATTGCTTTATAAAGAGTTCTATCTTCCAAGCTTATTGGAGGAACTAGCAGTATTTTGAAGAATTACAAATAGTGCTAGTAAGGTATCAGATATAGAAATACATAAATATCAGAGAGAGAGAGAGAGAGAGAGAGAGAGAGAGAGAGAGAGAGAGAGAGAGAGAGAGAGAGAGAGAGAGATCTGCCTGAGCTCTTGTCAGAGCAGACTAAATGCTTCTCTTGACAGTAACTCAGAGGGCATTCACTTCCTTTTCACAGAATGAATTTCTCCATTACTCAGTAGCTTCACCCGTTGGAGATATGAAATTCAATTTAGCTTTTATTAATTGTTTGTTCATTCATATTTTTTTGAACTGCGCTTTCAGTTTTCTTATGATTTTCTAAATTTATACTATCAAATTGTTTTTCTGCTTATTAAAAAACCTCTTCGAGATTAACCTGAATTTTTGACGTCACAGATAGTGTGAAATCTATTCATTTCTGAATTTTCATATGTCAAGGGAATTTTATTTAGTGCTTAAGATACATCAGGCTGACTTTTCTTGATCTTTGCAGTTTTCTGCGGAGGCCATAATTTCGTAGTTGAATGCATGACGCCTATAGGTGAACTCTTTATTTTACTTTGTACACATAAAAAAGTCTACTCACCTAATTAGAAGACTGACTTGATCCTAATCGAAAAGCATTTCTACTGAATCTGTAGTCTTGTTATAATGATGGTCTTCATTTACTGAAGACTTGGAATCATTCTGGAAAGATAAAATCACCAACAAGTGATTTTAAATTTCGGCGCAACCTAGTGGACATAGTTCACAAGGAACATAGACATGTGAAAAGATAAAGCAAAATATGCTGTAGAGCAACTTACAGTACACTGGAAAATACACTTAAAGGAACAAGTAAACCGCACACTAGTGACATAGTTCACAAGGAACATAGACATGTGAAAAGATAAAGCAAAATATGCTGTAGAGCAACTAACAGTACACTAGAAAATACACTTAAAGGAACAAGTAAACCGCACACTAGTGACATAGTTCACAAGGAACATAGACATGTGAAAAGATAAAGCAAAATATGCTGTAGAGCAACTTACAGTACACTGGAAATACACTTGAAGGAACAACAAAATAAGCGCATCTTCGTTTTCCCTTATCCTGATCAACAGAGAAATTGTTCGATGAATTTACAGAGAAAAAAGCAATCAGCTTTCAGTTTGCTGGGAGTTTTATCTTGGCTACAGCTAAAATGTGGAATAGTTTGCTTCCTAGGGCAGTTGTGGAATCTTATGACCTCCAAATGTTTAAGTGATAATCAAATTCATTCCTGCTTTCTACTGACTTCTGAATTTAGATGTATCAGTTTTCTTTTTTATTCCCTCATATTGATTTATTTATTTATTACCTTTTCCTAAAACTTCTCTCTCCTCTCTCTCTCTCTCTCTACAGGCTGATTCCCCTTTTTAGCCCTCTTGGGTTTATAGTCAGTTTTCTCTGTCCATGAGTGTTTTCAGCTGAAGATTTATATAAAGACAGAAGAAGGAAAGCGAAGGCTTTACGGAGCATCTTCCTTTTGAGCTCTTCAACACCTGAAGAATGGTCGATAACATTTTTTTAACAGGATTCTGTCTTGTCTCTAATCAAGATGAGAATATTTCCTTTCCCCAGACACCCGAGTAATGAGGATGAAACACACTTGGTGTTCAACTCGTATTGGATTCTTTCTCAAGATATAGATTACTTCAAGGGTGGAGGGTGGGGGCGGGGGGGGGGAGGTGGGCGGGCACCAACGAAAGAACAAAATTCTTTGATAACTGCCCCATTCACACAGGATGGATGAGATTAAGAAGGTGAGAAAGGGAACAAAGGGAGTAAATGCAGAGGGAAAATTATGAGCAAAAGCATCTACAAATAAAAGATAAAATGGAGAGATGCCGTCTGAGGAGAATGCAGTCCCGAGTCATTAGGATGTTTATTCTGAATGCAAGAGTACCGGAAAGTCATAGCTGAAGAGGCCAGGTGAAATTTGAGAGTGATTGAGGAAATTGCTATTGGGAATGTTAGGAATGGCAGCCATGAGGCTGAAAAAGACACCAGGTGTTGGATAGTATTAAAATTAAAAGGCGTCTGACCATGGTGTGTAAGGTTGTTTAGACAGAAGGAAGGTTCTGAAGGAAGATCTGTTCCACCCAGAAAGGCGAATGTGATACAGAACATAACATGTCTTGGTACATTGGGAAATTTCTACAGTGGATTTTCACTGAGTTAGTCAGAAGGATGAAAGAGGATTTCATGGGTTCAACGGGTTTAGGCAAGAAAGTGACTGCATGGATCAAGTGTTTGTTATGGAAAGTTATTTGAGAAGTTGGAAAACTAAGATGAAAATTAGTAATTGGTATAAATGGACCTATAGAAAGCTTCAGAAACAGATATGCAGGTGTCAAGTATATATGGTGTAGAGGTCAATTGCTGAGATCGATAAAAACTATTGATGCATGTGTTACAGATTACAGTAAGGAAACTGGCTTGTCAGGTGTAAAAATGCGAACGAGATAACGATGTGTTATGTCCCCATGGCTGAATAAATATTTGCTGATGGAGTAATAAAAAAAAAAGAAAGTAGCAGTATGAGTGTCAAAGATCGAGAGAGAGCTTGCAGCA
This sequence comes from Macrobrachium rosenbergii, assembly GCA_039081455.1. Lineage (NCBI taxonomy): Eukaryota > Metazoa > Arthropoda > Malacostraca > Decapoda > Palaemonidae > Macrobrachium > Macrobrachium rosenbergii. Next base: position 23,058 of record JANJGK010007932.1, read on the forward strand.
GTCTTTATGGAATCTAATTCCAGGATGTGTCAAGGGACTCACGTCCACCTCTACAGAGGTGAATGTGAAGCAAATAAAAGAATGAATGTGGAAGCTGTAGATAAGAACTGTTACATAGTATTTGTGGTACAAGAAAAGCGAAAAGGGAAGAGAAACGAACATTCCTAAATGTAGCAAACGGGTTATCATAGGTAGGTCAGAGGGTGTTAAGATGGGCTGGGCCTGTGGAAAGAATACTGGCCTCTGCTAGGTTGTTGAAAAATAATAAGCAATTTTGAAGCTCGAAGCATTTTTACCACAAAGGGAAAAAATAGAGAAAGATATTTTCCATGATGAAAACAGTTCCCAGGACTTCTTCGAGATATACGCGAAGACTTCGTCAAACGTTCTAGTTCAGTGTCTTAGAAAAAAAAAAAAAATAGAAAATTCCCTTTGATCTTCCTCGTCATCAAAGGCATCTCCATGACTTTTTTTTTTGCGACATCTTCAAAGGAAAGCTAATATCCTTTTCAATATGCAGACAGAAAGACAAGATATTTTTAGAAAATAAGAATGGCAGACTTTAGCACCGAAGGGGTTAAGAGGATTCTTAGAAAAAAGAATTAGGGAACGTATTCATTCTTGAGCGAATAAAAAAAATCTGTGTTAGTGCCAGAATAATGAAGGCCACTATAATTTAGATAAAAATATCTTTTAGTTCATTATAAAATACTGTGACATTTATAAAAAAAACTCCATTTACTGATATGCCCAGCAAGCCTGGGATGATAGCTATTAAACACACGTTAACTAGAAAAGGCTTTTCATACAGTTGAAGAGTCAGTCAGCTGCTTATCTTAGTCGTGGAATGCCACCCACACAGGCGTACCTTTGATGGCAACTCATCTGATGGGTGAAGGTCTTGAGCAGCATCTCCACGAATGCGTATAATAGAATTGTTCAGGAACATGAATAAAAATGTTTCTGAGCCATTTTTGAAGAGGAGAGATTCTGAACCAGTGATAAGTAATGAGTGATGAATGACAGGTAATTGAAGGCAATCCGTGCTGAAGAACATCGTCACGTTTTGAAAAATCCTTTATCAATACTGAATATATACTTCATAGCCACCTCAGTTACCAATCACTTGGATTATTGAGGTCATATGACTCTCATAACTGTTAATTAAGTTAAAAACATTTGAAAGTCAACTCGCACGCTAATACAAAGAATTATTTGTGCCCTTGAATGAACACACCTTCTTATACTGTGTAGACCTCACAGAGGCATATACCCGGGTACATTGCGATGGGCAGTTTCTTCACAAGTTCACTCTTCTGCAATAAGGTGTGGTTTTGTGGAAAAGGCCTTTACAAGTTTTATTTTGTGACGCTTACGTTTTTACGCTGGTAACGGCAGCTTTCCTTTGGAAAAACATTTAATCAGTAAATGGGAGTCTTCTCTTAAACCAGGACCTATGTTTTACGTCAACAGACATTCTCAAAGAATCTCTCGTTCCATATTTACGAACTGATTTATTTATTGATAAATATATTTTGTTGGTAGGCTGTAACTAAAGAAGTTGGATTAGCTTCAAGTAAGCAACGACCCAAACCTCATAGTTTGCCCTTAAATGAAATCAACTTGAGCTGCATGCAAGAATCACAGATTGATATTACCAAAAATACTTAGGGGCAATACGGGCTACGAACTAGGCATTTGCCGAACGAGAGGAATCATATTCATTCATTTTGCAACAGATGTTCTCAGCCATTAACTACTTGGAAAATATATGTGCTACGTTGGATTTGTCCGTTTAAAGCAAAGAAAAGAGACACTGAGGGATGCTATCTAAAGCATACTTCGTTTCCCATTTCAAGCAAAAAGGAAAAGAGAAAACGACTCCAGTATTGAAAACAAGGCACCAGTATCTGCAATTCTGTGGGTTCTCGAAATACAAAATTTGTCTTGTTCGGGAAAGTAAACATTAGCCGAAGTTGCGAAATGCAGAGAATACATTGGTGGTCGCGTCTATTTTTCGTATGTGGACACACACAAACACACACACATACTGTATATATATATATATGAATTGTTATCACATCACCGTGGCAATTTATAAACACGATCATTAAGCTACAGATGTCGTTTAATATCAAAATCCCTTCCTTTCCGAAATAGAGAGCGCTGGATATTAAACATTTGTAGCTTAATATTTGTGTGTGTGTACATACATATATATATATATATATATATATATATATATATATATATATATATATATATACACATATATGTATATATACATATATATACATATATGTATATATAAATGTGTATACATATATATATATATATATATATATATATATATATATATATATATATATATATATATTATGCCCTATGTATATGTACATATATATGTATATATAAATGTGTATACATATATATATATATATATGTATATATATATACATATATATATATATATATATATATATATATATATATATATATATATATATATATTATGCCCTATGTATATATACATATATATACACATATATGTATATATATGTATACATATATATATATATATATATATATATATATATATACATATACATACATATATGTATATATATGTATGTATATATATATATATATATATATATATATATATATATATATATATATATATATTATGCCCTAAAAACAAGGTCAGATAGGGTCATAACCTCTTTCTACATCTGTTTTAAGAACAATGTCATATCATCTAATATCTCTAAGATTCTCAGGTTGCAAAGGCCAGCATTGGGTCAGCACATTCTTTCTTTCTCGTCAACTCCTCTCATTCTACCTATCCTCAAACAAAGGCTTGCTGGATTAAAACGCCAAGGTACAAAACTAGGCTTTATTTGGAAAATTAACGAAACCATTTCAGCGAAAGCCACGGTCATGAAATGGAGTCTCTCTCACACCCCACAAAAATGGAAGTCATGACTAAAGGAAATTCAGACTCACAATCAATCGAAATAGTGATTCTTGACCAACCCATACTAGTGACTAACACCCCGATCACCAAAGAAAATAAAAAAAAGGTCAAGATTACTCTAGACCAAAATGAATGTCATATGGTATGTTAAAAAGAACACCACTTCCAATATATACGTCCTCACAGGACTCAATCAGAATTCCTGGTAAGAGAAACATAGCTTACATTAAAACCTGAAATGGTGCATAGAAAATAAACGCTTAAAGCGGAAAAATGCATAATGGAGAACAGAGGGGTTTCGCTGCAACGTAAAATGGGTACTCCACATAATGTCTGAAAAAGGTAGAAGTGTTAATGAGTTATCTTACACTCTAAAGCCATCGGGAGTCCGTCTCTCAACGTGGCCGTTCTGTTCACAAACACAGCTCAAAAGAGCGATCACACCAGCCGCAAAATCTAAGTGAATACCCATTCTATGGTTCCTCTATAATATACGCATTAGAGAGCGCATTTTACTTACATCTTTATTTATTTATTGATTGGTTAATCTATCTGTTTTCCTAATAATCAATCTCCTCTGCCTGTATTTCCCGTAGCCTTCTGTTACTTCTTTCGAATGAACATCATATTCTTTGAAAGCTTGAATTTCGAGTCAATGGCCCCTTTTGTGGGCTTCTTGTTCCATATGAATAGGTTCATAATAATAATAAGTTAAGTATACCTTAGTTTTACCAGACCACTGAGCTGATTAACAGCTCTCCTATGGCTGGCCCGAAGGATTAGACTTACTTTACGTGGCTAAGAACCAATTGGTTACCTAATAATAATAATAATAATAATAATAATAATAATAATAATAATAATAATAATAATAATAATAAAATAATTGTCGTAGACGTGACTGGGAAGTCTACTTTAAGTATACTTTTTAATTTATCATATATAAGGATAAGAAACTTTACCAGTATCCTTATTTCCATATTTGAGTCCATACTCCATATTGATCCTTAGCATATTGTACGTTTAACTGTACGACTTTAAATGCCTATGCTATTTGAATATTCAGCAAAATGTAGTGATTTTAATGACTTGAGAATAAAACATACTTTTGTTCCAAGTCGCTTTGTCATTGATTTGTCGGTTATTTTCTTCTTAGAGAGAGAGAGAGAGAGAGAGAGAGAGAGAGAGAGAGAGAGAGAGAGAGAGAGAGAGAGAGAGAGAGAGAGAGACGTATCAGTGCAGAGCGAAATGTTAAAATAGGGGGGGGATCATGACAAATGTTGATTAGAGAGAGAGAGAGAGAGAGAGAGAGAGAGAGAGAGAGAGAGAGAGAGAGAGACGTATCAGTGCAGAGTGAAAATGTTAAAATAGGGGGGGATCATGACAAATGTTGATGAGAGAGAGAGAGAGAGAGAGAGAGAGAGAGAGAGAGAGAGAGAGAGAGAGAGAGAGAGAGACGTATCAGTGCAGAGTGAAGATGTTAAAATAGGGATGAAAAAAAGGTCAGGAATAACCGTAGACATATAGTCACCATTTAATATCTGCAGATTGTAGATATATCTACAACACAACAACGACAGCATTAACAACAACAAATACTAGATGAAGGCAGGTTACGAGACGAAGAAAAAGAAGAAGAAAAACGACTCCAGCATTATTTGTTCTCGTATGATGGACTTCACTTCCAAATTAGCCTTATGTAAACCCGAACAAGTAAAAAAGCAGGATAGATGCGACCGCCCACCTTGAAGGCATTCATGTAACAACCCTTTCGGGTTTAAATGGCAAATATACAGCTGTGCTTGGTATGGCATTTGCATGCTGGGTGCTTCTGTCAGGCACGATGTTAAAGGGGAAATGACCGAAATTTTGCTACCTAGGTCTTTTCTTTTTCATGTACACTTTGTTTATGGGTTTTAGAAATATAAAGATTATCACTCTTCATGTAAATGCTGATGTAATCATATTCCTAGATTTGGGCTACAAGAATGTAAATAAAGGATTATCAACTGTCTTTAAAATACAAATTTTAAAGCGTATTCTTTTCAAGGCATACTAAATTGAAAAATTATTTTAATTTGTTGTCACTGCAAGCCCAAAACTACAAAGGGAAGAGCAGAATTGACGTGGATGAAATTTCTTGTTTACAAGCAATACATTGCTTGTTGACTGTGATATGCTCGTAGAACTGACGTGGATGGAGTTTCTTGCTTTCAAGCAATACACTGCTTGTTGACTGTGATAGCAAACTATAAAAATGGACCTGTCACTGCTTTTTTACTTATCTTTATGCTAGATTATAATCAGAAAACACAGACCACTTTTATTATGACAAAGTTCCAAGGAGGAAAGATTCTTTGCGAGAGACATTTTAATTTTATAAGAACCAATTTTACTTTTCATCACCAATCGATGAATTATCTCCCGCGATGTCTCTTTCTCTAAGCGTAAAAGGTCAAATTTTATCACTAATTTCAGTCTCTGTATCTCTCCCCCTCACACATACACACGAATTATATATATACATATATATATATGTATATATATGTACATATATATATATATTTATGTGTATATATATATATATATATATATATATATATATATATATATATATATATATATATATATATATATATATATATATATATATATATGCATATATATATGTACATATATATATATATATATTATATATATATATATATATATATATATATATATATATATATATATATATATATATATATATATATATATATATATATATATATATATATATATATATATATATATATATATATATATATATATATATATATATAAGCATTAAGCTACAAACGTCCTTTAATATCCAATTCGCTCTACCTCGGAAATTATATATTTT
>JANJGK010007933.1:0-15000 GCA_039081455.1 Macrobrachium rosenbergii
CTACTGCTAGATAGTTTATTATTACTATTAAGAAGTGTGTTTAATTCAGTTTATTCACTTCCATACCAGGTCTCTCATAAGACCACTCTAGAGGCAGCACTCTTAAAAGAATGAAAATTAAGGTGAAGAAAAGTTAAAACAAGTTCGAATAGCTAGTAAGAAGAACCCTAAAGGGAAACTTAAAACAAGTTCGATAGTTAGTAAGAAAGACCCTAAAGGGAAACTTAAAACAAGTTCGATAGTTAGTAAGAAGACCCCAAAGGGACAGTTAAAAGTTCGATAGCTAGTAAGAAGGCCCTAAAGGGAAACTTAAAACAAGTTCGATAGTTAGTAAGAAGACCCTAAAGGGAAACTTAAAACAAGTTCGATAGTTAGTAAGAAGACCCTAAAGGGAAACTTAAAACAAGTTCGATAGTTAGTAAGAAGACCCCAAAGGGACAGTTAAAAGTTCGATAGCTAGTAAGAAGGCCCTAAAGGAAAACTTAAAACAAGTTTCGATAGTTAGTACGAAGACCCTAAAGGGAACTTAAAACAAGTTCGATAGTTAGTAAGAAGACCTAAAGGGAAACTTAAAACAAGTTCGATAGTTAGTAAGAAGACCCCAAAGGGACAGTTAAAAGTTCGATAGCTAGTAAGAAGGCCCTAAAGGAAACTTAAAACAAGTTCGATAGTTAGTAAGAAGACCCTAAAGGGAAACTTAAAACAAGTTCGATAGTAAGAAGACCCTAAAGGAAAACTTAAAACAAGTTCGATAGTTAGTAAGAAGACCCTAAAGGGAAACTTAAAACAAGTTCGATAGTTAGTAAGAAGACCCTAAAGGAGAAAGTTGAAAGTTCGATAGCTAGTAAGAAGGCCCTAAAGGGAATAGGTGAAGATACATAACGCAGGGGACAGTACAAATCACCTATAGTATTACTAACAGTGAGATGATGAACATCCTGAAGGTGGGGCACCTCGAACAGAGGTGAGCAAGGAACGAAGCTGTCAGCCAAGTAGGATTTGTAAGGTCATATACCCTTCTGGTCGTTCAGTTGACAAACTAGGAGCTATAAGGTCACCAATACCCCCTTTGTTTATATTGTCAGGAAACAATAGAGGCTATAAAGTTAAATATAAAAGCAAAGTAAAGAATTTAGGGCTAATGCAATTTTGTTACTAATGTTGTAAAATCGGAATGATGGTGTAAACCCCAATTGATGATGTTACGCAAAGAAACAGAGTATTTGGCAACATTGTTATTCCCGTGACAGAAGTTATATACATTATGTGCAGATAAAAACATTTGAATGCGTGACTGTATGGGTGAATAACAATGCATTTCCGAGTATACTAATATGCATGCACATACGCACATGTCTCATACACACAGACAAACATACACATACATACAACCATATATGTATATATATATATGTATATATATATGTATATATTCACATATATATGTATATGTACATATGTATATATACATATGTATATATACATATGTATATATATGTATATATATATGCGTGTGTATGTATATATTTTTTTCCTTTTTTCGAAAGTCTCAAGGACAGAGATGAAACTCCATCCCATCAACCGCATTTCTGCTGCCTGAAAGCCCCTTGAAACCATTCCGTTCCATTCCTCTGGAAATGGCACATAATGTTCCAGACCAGGGAGCAAAAAATATTCCCCAAAAATGCTCCGGTCTGACGACTCTCTCCCATTCGGAGTTCGGCCACTTTGTTGACATGCAAATGAGGGAGAGGTGAGAGAGGGAAGGAACTCAGGTGGACGTGTAGTGGTGACATCATTTTTATGTATGTATATATGCATATATAAATATACATATATATAGTTACATATACATATGAATATGTACATATATGTTTTTTTTGTTTGTGGTATTCTTTTTTTGTAATATGTTTTTGTTTTTGTTTTTCGTTTTGAAGATTGTTTGTGTGATTGTTCGCTGTTTTATTTCTATGGGGAGTTTAGTGTTTGTTTATTTCGTATACATGTATATACATATACATAAGTATATGTAATATATATATATGCATGTATATGAATATATATAATATATATATATATATATATATATTATATATATATATATATATATATGTATGTATACATACACATATATGTATATTCACACCACTGTTTCAGCAAATATTTAGAAGATGAGATTAGCGGCTACACTCCAACTGCCCTGAATGATTATGAGGCCTATGTGTCAACTACGTCTGACTTCTTTTGGCGGTGACCTGGCCAAGTAGTGACCAGATCCAACGTTGCTGCCCTTCGCTGATCAACCAACAGAGTGATACAGTGAACGTATTTCAAATTTCGGGGAAAAAAAATTATGTATATATGTGTGTGTGCGTGTGTGTTTGTGTGTATATATATATACACACACACACACACACACACACATATATATATATATATATATATATATATATATATATATATATATAAAGAGAGAGAGAGAGAGAGAGAGAGAGAGAGAGAGTGAGAGAATTTCTGGCTTCTACAATGCACACATACGCGCATGACAGAAATACACAAGCGAAATAAACAAACACTAAACTCCCCATGGAAATAAAACAGCGAACAATCACACAAACAATCTTCAAAACAAAAACGAAAACAAAAAACATTACAAAAAACATCACAAACAAAAAAAAAAATAGTAACCCCAAAATGCAACAACCAAAAAAAGGTGCATATATCTCCAGAATTAGAATTCCTCTCCCAAATCAGAGAATGACAAGCGAGATCCGTCGACGGGATCCTTGGTCCACCTCTCTTCTGCATGACGAGAATGCACATTACAGCCCGACTTAAGTAAGTGTCACTATGGACGGAGGAATGCGAAGGCGATTCTAAGTGGCTCTTGTAAGTTACGAGGGAAAAGTGGATAGCGGTTTCGCCGGATATGCGATGGAGATTGAATGGCAATGTGTGAATTGATTGAATTGGTTTGTTTGACGCGATTTTGTAATGTTAGATTGAAAATTGGAACGCTCTTGTACTACTATTACTACTACTGTTACTGTTATTGCCTGTGATAATTATGGTGATGCTTGACCTAGTTCTAATAACCATTTTTGTAATTATGATAACAATAACTATTACTTTCGTTGTTTTTTAACTGAATTCTTCACTCCAAATGCTGACAATAACAATAGTAATATTTATAATAAGAATAATAGTTAACCTCGTAATAATACTATTTTCATCAGTATGATAGTAATGGCTATCATTATACAGTTATGGCAATAATAATGATAATAATAATAATAATAATAATAATAATAATAATAATAATAATAATAATAATAATAATAATAATAATAACAGACATGGGTCATATTACATCTTTGCATTAAAACTAATATGATAATGATAACTATTAATAGTAAACAGCATTATTATTAATACACCCTTAATAAATATGATAATGATAATGATCATGATGATGATATCTACTATCATACTGTTATCAAAAATGATTTCATTACTGAAAATTGATCTATAAAGATAACATCACAGTGCGTACCTCGTCCACCGGGACGTGAATTCATCACTGTTTTAGTTTTCTGGAAAAGAAAACTTTTGTGCCGGCTTTGTCTGTCCGTCCGCACTTTTTTCTGTCAGCACTTTTTGTGTCCACACTTTTTCCTTCCGCACTTTTTTCTGTTCATAATTTCTTCTGTGCGAACTTTTTCTGTCTTAAAAACTACTGAGGCTAGAGGGCTGCAAATTGGTATGTTGATCATCCACCTTCCAATCATCGAAAATACCAAATTGCAGCCCTCCAGCCTCAGTAGTTTTTATTTTATTTAAGGTTAAAGTTAGCCATAATCGTGCGTCTGACAACGCTATAGGACAGGCCACCACCGTGCCTTGGTTGAAAGTTTCATGGGCCGCGGCGCAGACAGCATTATACCGAGACCACCGAAAGACAGATCTATTTTCTGTGGCCTTGATTATACGCTGTACAGAAAAAATCGATTGTGCCGAAGAAACTTCGGCGCATTTTTTAATTGTTTTCTTATTAAGACTGCAGCATCTGGAGAAAAGAATTCAGTTAAAAAACGAAAAAAATCCTCCTGCTCTAAAAAAAAATAAAAAACAATTCTAGCTAAAAATGAAAAAGTCAAATGAAAAACATTCTTATATTAGAATAAAAGCTTCTCACTTGTAAAGAAAAAAAATCAATGAAATCTCTTCAAATGCAGGTCCACTTCAAGACTGAATTATATCTACCACGGCATGATATAAAATTTTAAAAAAACTCAGCATTTTATATCCGAATGTTGATCCACCCAAAATACAGATAAACCCCATGACACACAAATAAAAATTCTTGTATACTATTGAATGATAATCAAGGAACCGGCTCTTCTCAAAAGAAAGTTGAATAATAAAACGTAAGATTGTCCATATTTGTTATTTATAAAATTCCCGGACCGTTATTCCGAGCCGGATCAATTCACAACCGAACCAACTTTCCCTCGACCAATAGCCCACCCTTCCACACACATACAGACTAGAAAATATACTTTGTTAGATTTAAACGTTTACATAGACTTAAAATAAACCACATCAAAATATTATTATTATTATTATTATTATTATTATTATTATTATTATTATTATTAGTCAGTAGATGAAACCTATTCAAATGGAACAAGCCCACCAAAGGGGCCACTGACTTGAAATTCAAGCTTCCACAGAATATGGTGTTCATTAGGAAGAAGTAAGAGGGGAAAAATGGGAAATACAGAAAAAAAGAGATCCCACTTATTAAAAAAAAGAAAAAAGTAAAATAATAAATTCATAAATAAATAAAAATGTATTAAAATGCAAGGAGAACAGTATTAGAGTCGCAATGCACTGCGTCTTCGCTTGAACTTCTGAAGTTCCAATTGCACGACATCCTCGTGGGGAGGGCAGCAGGCGATCGTTAATTTTCCTACGTATTAAAACACCTTACATCCATTCCATCATGAAGAGGTCGAAGGAAAGGGCAACCAGAGTCTCTTTGGATGACCCGTATGAGGGAGGAAGAAGCCTTAGGTTTTTTAGTTTTCTGTAAAAGAAAGCTATAGAGATGGCTATTTGTCTGTCCGTCCGCACTTTTTCTGTCCGCCCTCAGATCTTAAAAACTACTGAGGCTAGAGGGCTGCAAATTGGCATGTTAATCATCCACCCTCCTATCATCGAACATACCAAATTGCAGCTCTCTAGCCTCAGTAGTTTTTATTTTATGTAAGGCTAAAGTTAGCCATAATAGTGCTTCTGGCAACGATATAGGATAGGCCACCACCGGGCCGTGGTTAAAGTCTCATGGGCCGCGGCTCATACACATTATACCGAGACCACCTAACGACAGGTCTATTTTCGGTGGCCTTGATTATACGCTGTAGCGGCTATACAAAAACTCGATTGCGCCGGAGAAACTTCGGCGCATTTTTTACATGTTTATTATTATTAATACCATCGTTAATTTTGCTACGAAATCTTCGGTAGAATAAATAGACAAAATATCAGTAAGATAATCAAAAAACTCAGATAGGAATAAATAGATGTATAAGATGAAAAATAATTAGAAACAAATTATAATTATAAAACGAGCTATTAATTAAAGGAAATATGACGATGGTAGTAAGCCTTCAAAGTAATATAGAAAAAAATCATAATTATATAACAAGCTGTAGATAAAAAAAAGTATATGATGATGGTAGTAGGCCTTCAAAGTAATATGGGAAAAAAATTATAATAATATAACAAGCTGTTGATGAAAAAAATATATGACGATGGTAGTAAGCGCTTCAAAGTAATATAGAAAAAATTCTAATTATACAACAAGCTGTTGATAAAAAAAAAAGTAAATGACGATGGTAGTAAGCCTTCAAAGTAATATAGAAGAAAATTCTAATCATATAACAAGCTGTTGATGATAAAAATTATGACAATGCTAGCAAGCGCTTGACAGTAACATATAACAACCTCTTGACTTAGGGGCAACAGCATCAATAACTCTTGCTGGGAAAGACACCACAGCTTTGCAGCGAAGAATAAAAAGACGTTTCATACTGTGCAGTGTGGCACCGTGACACCTTGAAATGGAAGACTGCAGTATCTGCAAAAATACAAAACTGAGAAAAATGGTAGACACTGCAGTTTTCCCTTGCCTTACTACTGATTTTGCAGATACTGCAAATGGGGACCCCCTAAATACTCGTGGAAAGCATTGAAGAATCATTCTGAAATTGCAATAACTTGCGTATTAGTGTTTCACGAGCCCAATAGGTGGCGTATCTCAATTTCGAAAATTTTGCAGATACTGCAGTTTTCCATTTTAGAGCAGTACGGATCCTAACGCTTCATAAAACGAGAAGCGCGCCCTAATTACAAGAGCGAGAGCAGAAGTTTGTCTAGAAGATAAAAAAAAAAAAAGATCCCTTGAAGCTACTGACATCCGAACAGGAGAATAACAAACTAGCAATGATAAAACAATACGAATCCTTACGAGAAACACACAGTTTTCTGACAGCCTCATATGATATCGTAAACTACACATAATTTGAAAAAATAGAAAACTTGGAGAAGGCGGTAACATTATCATGAAATATTCAGAATCATGCGCGGTTAGTTATGCTCGGTGACTGTGGTGATATTTCAAATCGCCATGTACTTCTATCTTGATTTTCATGAATTATAACCCTGATTCTTTAACTGTTTGTCTTTTTGATGATTTGCTTATATTTACTCAGTAATGGGTAGTGCATTTTACTCGTTCTCCTCTTTCTCTCTGTTTTTTATTTTTATTTTTCATATTTTAGATGTGAATATTCCATCCATGTAAGCTTGCTTATCAAGTTAGTGTATATTTCTGACCAGCTCGTGATTATTCTGTTTTCATGTCAAGTAATGCTAAAATCAACGAGAATCATTTCATTTAATGCTAAACCTACAAAAACCTCAAAAACCTCTAACTTCTCGATTCCCTTTCACTTTTGAATGAAATTACTGCAGCAAACTTTGAGTCACAACAGGAAATGCATAAAAAAAAACTCTTAACAATTCAGGTGGGATTCGAACTCCTGCCTGTCAATTTAGGTTACTGCCGTAATCGTAGGCAAAAGTGAAAGGAAATCGAGAAGCTAGGAAGTCTTTGTTGGTTTTATATTTAAAAAAGGCTAAATATGCATAAGAGTGATAAATAATAATAATAATAATAATAATAATAATAATAGTAATAATAATAATAATAATAATAATAATAATAATAATAATAATAATAATAATAATAATAATAATGAATTAAAATATTTGTTGGGTTTATATTGAAAAAAGTCTATATAATAATAATAATAATAATAATAATAATAATAATAATAATAATAATAATAATAATAATAATAATAATGTAATTAGTTGATGAAAAATTTATGTACGTTGCATATTCAGTGACCAGTAACATCCACAGTACATTGCGCGATAGTAATTTGAAAGGCATATTTTAATATTCTAGTAAGAACAACAGATCTTTCTTTTCAGCTTAAGGAGTTGTCGGAATTCACTGAAGAGTCTTAACACAAACGCTTAGATTATGCTTTACATAACGGATCATTTAAAGATGCATGCTTGCAATTTCCCTCATTTACCCTCTTTGCATAAGCGCTTAATCCCTTCCTTCGGTGTCATTTGACCATAAACTATAACCTTAAAGCCTTTATCAACGTAGTCAACGCTTTTTTCCCGTTAGTTTCACGATTAAAGTGGCCATTTCACTGAGAAACATTACTGCAACTCCCCCAAAGAGATCATTCATTTTAGCGGGCGTTGAACACCAACGTTCCCACACACCAGGTGGATAAGTACACCTCTCCCTGAGGTTATGTGATATTGCAAATAAATTCGAGCAAATTGAGTCTTATTTTCGTACCTACTCCCCCAAAGGAGTTCGGAGCATACTCCGGATATACTCCTAATCATGTCAAAAGGCAAGGATGTTTAATGTGGCGCGCATACCAGGCGCTAATCAAGCACATCGGTTGACATTGAGCTCCGGTATATAACCGCTCGTCGGCGCTACCTCAACCATCATTCTCTCAGTCGGCTTCCTTTGGATTCTACCAGCGCGGCTCTCAAGGTACAGCAAGAGGTCCTACGGGATCTCCTTTGGATTTTGGTGGGATTTATTTCTTGAGTGGATTTGGTTCTCTTCTTAACCCACCTCAGTTCAGTTCTACGAGATTTGTTTCGGATTTCCCAACAACCGGAGTTATTCTCGTTACCATTTCAGTACAGATTCCGTAGGATTTGCTCTGGATTTATTTCCATTTGTTCATCGGGTAATTTAAAATTAAATTTGGGATTAGTTTTGTTCGCTACACTCAATGCAAGAAAAATCCCCTGAAATTTCCTCATGGATTTTGGAGGGGATTTTTCCCCAAGAGGCTTCATATCGATTCTTACAGTCAGTATAGAAAGAGATGCTCAAGAATTTCATCTAGACTCTGAGTAGGATTACCTACAAAAAGCGCATTTATTTCTTATTTTAATAGATTTTTGGGGATTTCATATCACAGGGATTTACATTTCTTTTTCCACTCAGTATTTATTAATTCACTTTTTTTTACTTTTTGAATAAGTGAGATCTCTTTTTTTCTGTACCTCCCTTTACTTCCTCTTATTTCTTCTTAATGAACACCTTAATACTCTCTGGAAGCTTCTTGAATTTCAAATCAATGGCCCCTGTGGTGGGCTTGTTCCATATGAATAGGTTTCATCTACTGAATAATAATTATAATACAGACAGGGCTTATGGGATGCCAGTGGAGAGAAATCCCGTAAGGATTACTTTGGATACTGGGGATTTTCTTCTCGGGATTTGTTTTTCTTAGACTTTTCCATTAGACTTTTTTTGCGATTTGTGTCTTTTCCCTTTTTATTTTTTTATTTTATTTTTTTTTGCACCGAAGCAGTCAACGTAACTTTCTGTAACCCTGTTACGAATAATATTTTTCATTTCATTTGCTCATTACAGAAAGATCAGCATTTCATGATTAGCATAAAAATAACACAGAAGAGAAATAAGACAGATTGAGTAATAGAATAAGCGAATAATAACTTAAGGGAGTAAACTACCTAGTATTCTAATTAGTCTCCTGTACAATTTGTAATTACGGCGACATCGAGTCCAAAATAATTAGACAATTTCGATCAATTTTTTTTTCGTGAAAATACTATATATTCACTCACTGTGAACCACTGCCGATCCAACCAGACTCCTTAGATCTGTTGCAGGTTTGCGTAAAGATCGCTGGATCACATGCAAATGACATATGATATTCACTATTGATCACCCATCCATGCACCGACCACACCCAGTGTTGATTAACTTCACGAACCGAGAGATAAAATGACGTCATTGCTCTGTCAGTCGTGTCAGTCACTGCCTATCACTTGAAACCTGATTGAATTAGTTAATTCGCATCTCAAGCTTTGGAATTCTCTACCTGCTTCTGATTACCGATGCTTGATAACGTTATTTCTCCACTCCATTTCTCCGTTCTTTCGTATATATTTTTTCTGTTTGTTTTTCTTTATTCAGATATTTCCATTCTGGCATTATTATTGATTTCTTCTATTTTTTTGGCTCACATATTTACTCTGTACTCGGTACCTAGCAAAAAACATTATTCCGTATGAATGAGCATGTATTTTATATAATAATAATAATAATAATAATAATAATAATAATAATAATAATAATAATAATAATAATAATAATAATAATAATAAACATTGACTATATGAATTAGCGTTTTCGATGACGTCTACAGCTGTCAGTCTGAAGAAGTGAAGACTGCTTATCAAGTACAATTAAAAAACCATCAATTCAAGACTGACCATAAACTGACGCTGTTTACGCAAGCATCAGGTGGTCAGATAACTGTCCTAATGCCAAGTAGATGCAAGCTAGAAAATAGCGCTATCTAGCCTTCAAGTAGTAAATGTTCTTGTAGCATAGGGTTCTAGGTGTTAAGCTGTCAATAGCATCCTTTTTTATCCCATCAGAGTAGTCTAATAGTATTATGTTTGATATTATAGCTTTCTGATAGTAGCCATTCATAAGGAATGTGGCAGAACATTCTACAGTAGTCGCATGCTGCAAAAGTCAGGCTACATGAATTTGCATTCTATACTTCCCTTCCTTATAAGAGCGGTATGATTATAACCGATTTACTATCTGTACAAAAGCATGAGGTTGCAGGTTGTAACATCATGCTACCTAAAAGAGAATCATTCTTTCCCCACCAGCTATAGAATCATGCTATTTACCCCAGCATTCTTTCTCATATAGCTGTATGCTGATGCTATATACACATAAATTCTTTTCACATCATTGTAGTCTTATGACCAATAACTATTGTTTTAATCTTGTAATTTCTGAACTAGCATTGTAAATTCATCTTTGTGGTATAGCAGATACCATTTAATCTCATTTGGTATTGCCAGTAACGGAACCAGGTTCAGATTACACGCGATCTTGTAGGCTCGCAAACTGAAAATGTTGCTTTGTAAATCACTGACCTAATTATTTTTCTGTCGTCACAGTCGATTCATTCAAAAGTTAGCGTAATTTAATGTTAGTTTTTCTTTGTTCATATTCATGTATATGTTTCTTCTGAATTAAAATTGTAATATAATGAAAATGGGTAAAATTCACGTTATTCTACAGAGAGAGAGAGGGAGAGAGAGAGAGTCTATATATATATATATATATATATATATATATATATATATATATATATATATATATATATATATATATATATGGAGCATATTCTTATGCTTTTTATTTGCCTAATTTCTTTACGGATTCCTAAAGAGAGAGAGAAAGAGAGAAAGTAATGATCAAAGCGAAAATATAACAATAAAAAATCATTTGGAGTCATTGTTGCTAATTTCGAATCATATATAAAGATTGTCCAAGCGAAGGCCCTCAATGCTTGTCAAGGAAATATTCGCTTGTTGATTTCTCTTTGTTTATTTGTTATTAGTGTTGAGTTCCTTTGCTTTCTCTTATTTTGCATATGGATAGAGATTGATGGCACCTTACTATGGTTCAGTATGACCCATGATATTCATGTGTATGTATATATGCATATGCACACTTTTTTTTCATTAGACTGCTAAGTCACAGCTCCCCCAACACTGCAAGTTCCTTGTCAACCCCAAGTGAAATTTGAGCCATAAGTAATCCTGATATTTACAAAGTATGTGTCATTGCATATTAAAAAACGCCATGAAAATCATCATTACTGAGATACCTGCTGTCAAAATTTCCCCTCTCCCTGGTTGGACAAGGTCGAGTCCAGAGATCAGAAAACCGTAAGCTTCGAATGACCGTGACAGGGACACAGCGATGAAAAAGCTCTCTCCCTCTCTCTCTCTCTCTCTCTCTCTCTCTCTCTCTCTCTCTCTCTTCTTCTTCTTCTTCTTCTTCTTCCTCCCTCGCCAACTAGCCTTCTCCCCCTCCCCTCAACACACTCTCTCTCTCTCTCTCTCTCTCTCTCTCTTTCTCCTTCTTCTTCTTCTTCCACCCCCCCTCCCCAACCAGCCTTCTCCGCTTCCCCACAAACCCCCAAAAAAGATCCATCATTTCGGGATCTATAAATAGTAACCTAACCTTGAGACAGCCAATGCAATGCTCCCCCGACACCCTCGGCCCCCCACAACCCCGGGCCAATTGAGACGGGGGTCACACGAAACAGCTTTTGGGAGGAGCGTGTGAAAAGTGCGTACGAGGAATTTGGTTTCCATGTTTCATGATCGTGCATTTATTCCTATCTATCTATCTATCTATCTATCTATCTATCTCTCTATTGTTCTTTCTCATTTTATTATATGACAGTTTTCGTTTTGTTTATTCTTATATTTTACGGCTACATTTTGATTTCTTCCTTTCTATTTTTCTTTATACTTAAGTTTTATTTGTTTTTTTTATTTATAAAAATATAATGATTTATGCTTTGCCTTAGACAATGTTCTGTCGATTATAGATATATTTATTTGCAATATCAAGCACTACAATGAACCATACGTTATCATTTTTAAATCTCGTTCTATTTTTATAATGAATCATCATAATTTTAATATACACTTGTATCACAGTGACACTGACGATAATATCCACCTTTCCACGCAAGCGCAAATATTAACTATCACTGACAATAATGTTCATACTTAAATGAGTCCTCAAATTGCTTGCGTGTTGCACGGAAATGCAAGCACGGGTAACTGCTTCCCGTGACAGTAGCGTATGGATGCGCACGTATTGCGTAATTGCTTTCTATATTACAGTTCTTTGGCCGTTTAGTTTTTTTGTTATTATTACGTTTTTGCTCTCTCTCTCTCTCTCTCTCTCTCTCTCTCTCTCTCTCTCTCTCTCCTCTCTCTCTCTCTCTCTCTCTCTCTCTCTCTCTCTATATATATATATATATATATATATATATATATATATATATATATATATATATATATATACTGTATATATATATATATATATATATATTTCAACCCCATGGCGTCTTCAGTAACGTCATCGTCTCTGTTGGTTAGTCAGAGTCCAGAGGTCCATATGCTTCCTTGTATCCCCATAAATACCTTACCATACAGGAGTAACGGCAAGAGCCCGTGCTAGCACAAAGCCGGCTTCATCTGAACCAACCGTTATTATTATTATTATTATTATTATTATTATTATTATTATTATTATTATTATTCAGCCTAGAATCCTTGTAGGATACGCAGGATTCTACAATCCCAATATCCCCAATACGGAAAGCATCCTAATTCAATATCCTATCCTACTCATCCTACAGACGATGGCCTCTTACAAGAACTTGCTTATGCTGGCCGTTCTCGGCCTCTTGTCGGCTGCAGTTATGGCTGAAGCCGACGCCAAGCCCGAGGCTGACCCTAAGCCCGAAGCCGAGGCTGAAGCTGCAGCCGAGGCCGAGGCCGAGGCTGAGGCCAAGCCCTCTTACCCAACGCCCTGCTACCCAGAGACACACTACGTCACAGCCTACAAGACTCAGGTCCAGGAGGTAGGTCTAAAGCCTCCTGAAAGGTTCCAATAATTCTTTATTCAAGTCTCCTGATAGGTTCCTGTGATTCTTTATTAAAGTCTTCTGAAAGGTTCCAATAATTCTTTATTAAAGTCTTCTGAAAGGTTCCAATAATTCTTTATTCAAGTCTTCTGAAAGGTTCCAGTAATTCTTCATTCAAGTCTTCTGAAAGGTTCCAAAAGCACTTCATTAAAGTCTTTTGAAAGGTTCCAATAATTCTTTATTCAACTCCTCTGAAAGGTTCTAATAATTCTTTATTAAAGTCTCCTGAAAGGTTCCAATAATTCCTTATTAGTGTCGTCTGAAAGGTTCCAATAATTCTTTATTAAAGTCTCCTGAAAGGTTCAAGTAATTCTTTATTCAAGTCTTCTGAAAGGTTCCAATAATTCTTTATAATGAAACCTTGTGGCAATACACATCAACCAGTCGTCTCTCTCCCCTACAGTACCCTGTTTACCAGACAGTCTACAAACAACACTACGTCCCCACCACATTCTACAAGACCCACTACAACACCATCTACCAGACGAGGTACCACACCGAGTACGTGCCCAAATACCTCACCGAGACCCTGTACAAGACCCAGGTCAACTACGTCACCAAGTACAAGACCGAATACAACACGGAGTACGTGCCCAAATACATCACCCAGATCCAGTACGTGCCCAAGTACGTCACCGAAACCAAGTACCACACCCAATACAAAACTCAAGTGCAATACAACACCATCTACAAGACCCAGTACGTGCCCCAGTACGTCACCAAGACCGCCATCCAGTACCACACCCAGTACAAGAAGGAGTACGTGCCCCAGTACCACACTGTCTACAAGAAGCAGGAAGTTTACAAGACGGTCTGCCCCAAGCCCGTGTACCCAGCATACGATGTAGGCCTGGGCATCGGAGCCGCCGACGGATACGGAGCGGGATATGGATATTAGAAGCAGTCCTTACAACGGCTCTTTTGAACTCCTCCACTTCCCGGTACTTTAAGTAGATTGCTTCCGGTAGCACGGAATTTGCTTATTGTTCCTTTCGCCCCAAGACGAACGCTTCTTAGAGAATGATGATAATTTTTATGTATAGGAATAACGAACTTATTTGTATCATAGCATTACGAACTACAGCGACTCTCTTCTCCTTCTTCTTCTTCCCTTGAGGCTTAATCGACTCCACGCCACTTCTCCGGTTCCAAAACAATCCTTTTCGTCTTCCTCTTCTTCTTCTTCTTAACAGGTTTTCTAAGGCAAGACAAATACGAACATCTAATGATTCTCTTTACAGCTCTCCCTGTCGTCCTCTTCCTCTTTAATCGAACCGACACGAATTCAGCTCCTCTTCACTGCCTCTTTTCAAGATCATTAACAAATACGAACCCTTATTTCTTCTTCTTACAATAATTCTTCGGGTATTCACCTTCCTAGAACTGAAACTCTTCTTGTAACATTATTACGAAGTATGTAAATTGCATATAATATAAATATTTTTGTAAATGTTTATACAGTCCTCTTGCTTCTGTTTCACAAACGTCTTTCCGGTCATTTCTTCCATGTATACTTTTGTATCATAGCCCTTCAAGTGTAATAAATATTGAGAACACGAGTCCCTTTGTTTTTATTAAAAGTCTGAATGTGATCGATATGAAGGTTTTAAAAAAGGGGGAAAAAAATCAGTGAATATTATAGAATTTTGAAGCTAAAGAAGAAATAAAATCAACACCAGGAATTTGTAGTTGTTGAAAGTACAAATTTTCTGAAAAGAAAAGCTGAGATAATAAATATATTAAATAGAAAATAATTTCCATATAAGTAATGAGGAAAACTTTACAAAAAAGAAATAATTTTAAGATAAATATC
>JANJGK010007933.1:22500-25000 GCA_039081455.1 Macrobrachium rosenbergii
AAATTCTCCTTTCATTGCGTTAGATGATTTATGTCATTCATGCGGTATCTGACGTCACAGAATTACAGGTCACGGTACTATGGATCTTTATCAGGTACGATTACCGACATTTTTATCCGAGACTCGGTTAAATTACTTGCGAATGGGGATGGCATTGAAACGTTATCATTTCCTTTTTACTGCTTTCTTTTAAGATACTGAATGGGATTTTAAAATCGTTGTTTAGATGATGTTCATGATTTATTACTATCAGAAATTTTATGTTTCTTACTTCGGGAATGTTTTTTCTGCTGTTTATCTAAAGAACCTTCCTTTCTTTTCGTTGTTGCTTAAAATAGAAGTAGAAATTATGCTGCGAAGTGAGAAAAACGTGTTATGTACTTGTGTGAATTCAGCACAGCCTATATATATATATATATATATATATATATATATATATATATATATATATATATATATATATATATATATATATATATATATATATATATTTTATATATATATATATAGTATATCATATATATATATATATATATATATATATATATATATATATATATATATAGCGAACGAGAGAGAGAGAGAGAGAGAGAGAGAGAGAGAGAGAGAGAGAGAGAGAGAGCTATTGGTCACTTTTGCTAGATTTACCTGTATTTGTAAACGCACGCACACACATACACACACACATATATATTTAAATATGTGTGTGTGTGTGGGCGTGTCTACGCGCACGCGCATGCACGTATGTGTTTACGGACGCAAGCACATTCCTTATCAACTACTAAGACACAAAGCGCGAATTCACGCATCATATCTGTCGCAGACCTCAGTCAAACGATGAGATAAATATCTGCGCACATGCACGCGCTCATTCACAAATTCTCTAACCGAACAATTGCTGTCTTTTTCCGTTTTCACTTTCAACCTGGTCCCGTCACGCTCCAACGCCTCCCGTCGCGGACAGTAGACGTCACCTGTCATTTAACCCGTCAATTTCACCCAGTGGCGTTTTTCCGGAAGAATGACTTCCGTCGTCGTCGTCAGCGGCTATTTCCGTCTGTCATTAGACGGTATCTGTCACTTGGACGGTGGCTGGATGTCAAAAATAGCTTGCAGAAAGTCTTCTATAAAATGTCGCCATTACGGAGGCGTGACTTGCGTGAAATTATCGTACGGATACTTGTTCTATAAATGTGCTATGTCATTACGGGATTACAGTGCCTTCAACGAACCGGCGGCGTCATTATAGAAGTATAGTATAAAGTCTATCAAACCGCATTGTTATTATAGATTTCTTGTACGCGATCAAACCTTGTGAGGTTTCGGAGAATCAAATGCGTCCTATCAATCTACCTTGTCATTATCAAATTGTTACGTTACTTAAGCAACCAGATCGAGATGTCACGTGACGTGGATGACATTGATGGCAATCATTATAAATTTCGGAATAACCTCATCACAGATATATTATATCTGTAAGATTGCCAGTATAGCGTAAAGTTATTATATATATGTATCACTAAGATTGATAGGTTATGCACATATCGCCGTGGCGTGGACAACAAGTCTGGCCACCTCTTCTCACACGTACTCGATGGAAAGCAGTGCAGTGATTGGCTCCTTTCCTCTGTTACCAAGCTCTGGAATTTCCCTCGTGCTTCTGGGTTCCATGATTTATACCCTTTACTCTTGTAGAGGTTAAAAGCTATCGATTACTGATTATTAATTTAGTTCTTGGAAGAAGGTTGAGATATTTTTCATTCATTATTTTCTGGAAATATTTCAGAAAATAATGAAGAATTTTCTCATAATTTATGAACGCATTTTCCATCTGAAATGATCCATCCAAGGTCGAATCATCTTAATTTTCCTGAATCTCATTTTCAGCTTAAAGCAAATCTCGAAGCTTAGACGTTTAAATGCACAATTCCAGTTTAATCCTCTTCCCTTCCTCTCTTTATACCATCGGGTCTGGGCTAGGTACGGGCATGAGGCTGCCCATCCCAACGGCCTCTGAACTGGAAATCAGAACCTAGAATAAGTGTAGCCATCGCGTGACCCACTGGAGTGATTTTCCCATACCGATTGCTCGGTATTGCAATCATTTTTTCTGCTCAGGTTACGCTCATGCATGCATAGTGAATGCCGGTAATTGAGAGAGAGAGAGAGAGAGAGAGAGGGAGAGAGAGAGAGAGAGATTTTCCCTTTAAGAGAAAGATTGATCCAGATTAAAAGAGACACGCAAACAGAGGAGGTGGGGGAACCTGGTTAAAGTGAGAGAGAGAGAGAGAGAGAGAGAGAGAGAGAGAGAGAGAGAGAGAGGAGAGAGAGAGAGTAATGTTATGGAGAAAACAAGAGATATTCTAAAAATCGAGGTTAAAGTTTCAAGAAACTGGGAGAGAGCATTAACCCCTAGGGAGAGACAAGAAAGAGGTTTTGATAAATAAAGACTATTTGGAGAGAGAGAGAGAGAGAGAGAAACGAGGTTGTGTAAAACCGA
>JANJGK010007933.1:27500-28921 GCA_039081455.1 Macrobrachium rosenbergii
AGTAGGTCCGCTAGCCCGTCAGGAATCGTCTCAGCTTCAGCTGGAATTGGCAAGGTAGAGACCAGAGTGAAGGGGTTACCTGTGCTAATACTATTGCTACTAGTAGCAGTAGGATGAGGAGGAGGATTAGTAGTAGTAGTAGTAGTAGTAAGAGTTTGAATAGTAGTTTTAGAATCTTTCATGCATGCCATTTTTACATATCATCAGCAATCATCTCACGTCACGAAATTGCTTGAGAAAGTTTTAGAAGCCTCGCAAACAGCCCAGTCAAAGTTTTGTAAGAAACCTGAGTTATATTTGAATAAAAAGCTTGTTTTAGTCTCTTTGTTTACTGACATACTTTCTAATCATGCCACCTTGCATGATTTCAACACTAAACTCAAGGAAAATCATCGTTTTGGGAAACTTTCAGCCATTCAAACAGTTAACTAGTATTACGTGCAAAATAAACACTACTGTGCATCGATTTCTTCCTCAATTTTCTTGAATTGGTGTCGTACATATAAGTAACACTCAAGTGTCAACAAACTTCTATCGTCGCTTTATTTATTTATATCGTTTACGTCTTTTGGCTAAACTCAAGCAGAAATAATGGTTTGAAACGTTTTTGAAAACCTGGCAAAAATTCTCACCATAGAACCTGAAAATATTTGGTCTCAGCGTAAATAGCAATGCTTGCTAAACGTTCATATTTGGTGACAGCATAAATAGCGATGCTTGCTAAACGTTCATATTTGGTGACAGCATAAATAGCGATGCTTGCTAAACGTTCATATTTGGTCTCAGCGTAAATAGCGATGCTTGCTAAACGTTCATATTTGGTCTCAGCATAAATAGCGATGCTTGCTAAACGTTCATATTTGGTCTCAGCATAAATAACAATGCTTGCTAAACGCTCACATTTGGTCTCAGCGTAAATAGCAGGGCTTGCTAAACGTTCATATATGGTCTCAGCGTAAACAGCAATGCATACTAAACGTTCATATTTGGTCTCAGCCTAAATAGCAACGCTTGCTAAACACTCACATTTGGTCTCAGAGTAAGAAGCAATGCTTGCTAAAGTTCACATTTGGTCTCAGCGTAAGTAGCAATGCTTGCTAAACGTTCATAT
The DNA here is from genome assembly GCA_039081455.1 of Macrobrachium rosenbergii. Lineage (NCBI taxonomy): Eukaryota > Metazoa > Arthropoda > Malacostraca > Decapoda > Palaemonidae > Macrobrachium > Macrobrachium rosenbergii. The sequence continues at coordinate 28,612 of JANJGK010007933.1, forward strand.
TTGGTCTCAGCGTAAATAGCAATGCTTGATAAATGTTCATATGCGATCACTGTACAGACAACACATCCGATTTAACAAAGAGTTTATGCCGAGAAAGACAGAACAAGGGATGCTATAAAAAATCGATAAGTTTCAGTTACATAACTTGTACTTTTAGTAATCGAATTTTTCTTTTTATTTTATCAGCTCACTCTTAAACGATCTCTTTATTCGATTTTAGTACTAAAACATCATATAATGAAATAGGTAATTCGTAGTGAACGCAACTGAACGGTTTTTGAGAGTTTTATAGGTTTAAAAAAAATGTTTG
>JANJGK010007934.1:0-25000 GCA_039081455.1 Macrobrachium rosenbergii
AGAAGTTAAGGGTAAAATATTGTTGTAATGATTATGATACACGGATTGTGTGTGTGTGTGTGTGTGTGTGTGTGAGGTAGAGAGTGGATTAGACAGGAAACTTCCGTTATCACAAAGGTGTGTAAGAGGAAGAGTGGGAAAATGAGAAGTCAAAGCTAAACATTCATCAAAATAATGAATTTGTGTGCCACTTGTGTAGGTAAAAGAGAATTAAACAGTAAATTATAATTACTAATGTAATAGTTTTTTACTGTATAATCTTAGTAACTACCATTACCATAGTGGTGGTTTGTAAGAGGGAATGACAGAAAAAAGTAGTAACGGGTAAATTATCATTACAACAATAATGATGTGTGTGTGTGTGTGTGTGTGAGAGAGAGAGAGAGGAGAGACCATAAAGTATACTACTGTAATAATTTTGATGGTATGAGATTGATAAAGGAAGAAAAAGTGAAAATATAATAATAAAGACATGCTCTCTCTCTCTCTCTCTCTCTCTCTCTCTCTCTCTCTCTCTCTCTCTCTCTCTCTCTCTCTCTCTCTCTATATATATATATATATATATATATATATATATATATATATATATATATGTATGTATATATACACACACACACACACACACATATATATATATATATATGTATATATATATATATATATGTATGTATGTATATATATACACACATATATATATAAATATATATTTTTTATTTATTTATTTATGTATTTATTTATTTGTGCGGATATGTGTGTTTGAGAGAAAGAGACAAAGATGATTGTACATTAACCAACTGTTATTATCATAATAGTTGTGTCAGAGCATTAAAAGTAGGGGAAGAATGCAGTAATGGGTAAACTATTAGCTTATAATAATGACGTTTTGTTTTTATATGTAAGGTAGAGAGAGGACTTTATACAGTGAAATACCACACTTTTGTAAAGGCAGTTTACTTTATAATAAAGTGAACTCTATAATAAAGTAAACTTTATAATAAAGTAAACTGCCATTACCGTAATAATAGCAAGAACAAAATAGGGAAAAATGAAGTAAAGGTAAATAATAATCGCAATAATAATGATTTATGCCTTGTATATGTGTGTGAGATAAAGTGAGAAAAAAAGAGAAACTTGTGTTGTTGTAATTGTGTAAGAGGAAAAAGTGGCAAAATAGTAATTTTGTGCCCCTCCAATACATGTAAGACAAAGAGGGAATTATACAGTAAACTTTTATTACCTAAGTAGTGATAGTTTACTGTATAATCTTATAAACTACCATTATCATAGTAATGGTGTGTAAGAGCGAACGAGCAAGAAAACTGAAGTAAAGGGTCAATTACTATTGCAATAAAGATTATTTATGCCTTGTATATGTGTGTGTGTGTGTGAGTGAGAGAGGGAGACACAGAGGAAAATTAGACAGTAAACTTCCGTTATCTTAATGTTAAGAAGAAAATTTGGGAAAATAAGAAGTAAAAGCTAAAATTTTCATCACTAATAGTTTTGTCTCTCTTGTGTGTGTAACAGAAAGAAAGAGAGAGAGAATAACGTAACGTTCCCACAGCAATGATATTTATTAAGGAAAAATGGGAAAAAACAAATAAACTATTATCATAACAGTAGAGACATGTGCCTGTATCTGTGTGTGAGATAGAGTGAGCGGATTATACTTTAAACTACAATTACTTTAGTGATATTAGTTTCTGTATAATCCAGTGAACTACCCTTTTGCCATAGTATTGGTAGTAGCGAATGAAAGATAAAATCAACGGTAAAGTATCATCATATAAATATAGAGAGAGAGAGAGAGAGAGAGAGAGAGAGAGAGAGAGAGAGAGAGAGAGAGAGAGAGAGAGAGAGAGAGAGAGAGAGAGAGAGAGAGTATCAAAGTACAGTAGCCATAGTAGTGGTGTATATGATATGAAAGTAAAAGTAAGATAATATATATATATATATATATATATATATATATATATATATATATATATATATATATATATATATATTATATATATATATATATTTTTATATGTGTGTGTGTGGTGTGAGTAATACACACAGAGTGTGTGTAATGGTGGTTTTGTAAGAGAGATGTAGAGAGAGGTGATTATGCTATTAACCAGCTGTTATTATAATAATTGTGTACAAACGATAAAGTTAAAAGAAAAGTAGTAAGAGGGTAAACTCTCATCCCAATAACGACGTTTTGGGCTGTGTGTAAGCAAGAGAGAGAGGGGCGAAGATTTTATACCGTGAACTGCCATTACTGTATGATTCAGGAAGGCATTCCCTTACCATAGTAAGAAAAGAACGAATGATAGGGGAAAAACTAAGTAATGGGTAAAAAATCATCGAAATATTTATATATGCGTTGCCATTGTGTGTGTGTGTGTCAAAGAGAGAGAGAGAGAGCCGACGACCGAGAGAGAGAGAGAGAGAGAGAGAGAGAGAGAGAGAGTGAGAGAGAGAGAGGACGAGAGAGAGAGGAGAGAGGAGAGAGAGAGGAGAGAGAGATTAGACAGTAAACTTCTGTTATCGTAATGGCGTGTAAGAGGAAAAAGTTGGAAAATAAGAAGAAAAGGCTAAACCTTCTTCACTTATAATTTTGTATCGTTTGTATGCAAGAGAAAGAATCATGCAATAATGTAACGTTACCATAGGAATGATAAGTTTAAGGAAAAAACTGGAAAAAGAGGTAAACTATTATCATAAGAATAGTGACGTGTGCCTTGAATCTATGTTTGAGATAGAGAAAGAGTATTATACACTAAATTATAGTTATAAATTATAATAATGGTGTGAGAGCAAGTGAAAGAGGAAAATGAAGTATAGGGGAAATTATTATAACAAATACTGGTGAGAGAGAGAGAGAGAGAGAACAACATAAAGGAAGCTGCAGTATTATATTGATGGGTATGAAAGCGAGAAAAGAAATAAGTAAAAACTATTATAGCATAATAATGATGTTCTCTCTCTCTCTCTCTCTCTCTCTCTCTCTCTCTCTCTCTCTCTCTCTCTATCTCTATTATATATATATATATGTATGTATGTATATATATATATATATATATATATATATATATATATATATATATATATATATATATCGATATAAACAAAGGACTTAGGTGAGAGAGAGAGAGAGAAGAGACGAGAGAGAGAGAGAGAGAGAGAGAGAGAAGAGCTGCTATCTCTCGCTTTCGTAGGTCTGCTCTTTTCTCTTAGGACCCTAAACCGGATCTTATAGGAAAAACCAGGACGAAGGTAAAGGTAAACTATTGTTATAATTAAGTGATGTGTGACTTTACCTATGTGTGAGATAGGATTAGACTGTAAATTACAATTACTTTAGTAGGAGTAGTTTCCTGTATAATCCAATAACATACTATTACTACAATAATGATTTGTAAGAGCGAATGAAAGATAATTAAATAGTGAATTATCATCACAAAAAATATGAGAGATTGAAAGAGAGAAAACGCATCAAAAAGGAAGTTGCAGTGATCATACTGATGGTGTATGAGACCGGAAAAACAGAAAAAGTAAAAAATATCAATAATAAGTGTGCTTTATATTTGTATATGTGTGTGTGTGACACAGAGGAAGAGAGAGAGAGAGATTATATATTAATGAACCTTCCCCTGTTTCGTGACAACATTTAACTTCCACAGCCTCATTAGGAGTACTGTGCTTTGCAACCATACCCTTGTTGGTAGGGCAAAGTGGTCCTGGAATGTTTCCTACTAAGACAGAACGAAAGTTGACTGGGGCCAAAGCTGCATTAACCAACCATTAGGCCATTTACACTTTAGGGTAACATCTCACCAACGCGAAAGTGTCACAGCGACCTAGGTAGGCGATCAAATTGCAAGTGGGGTAGTTCTCAGCTTTCAGGTTTGGCAAGATATTCCTGACTTACCACAACACCTGTACAACCTGAATCTCTCAAAATGGAAGAAACCATTAATAATTCCACAGGACAAAGGGCATCTGAACTCACCTTTGTCTGTAAAACTTTTGCTAACCTTGTGTTCAGCTATCTTATTTGGCCACTTATTCTTTACATGGCCATGTTCACCACACTGAAAACAATAAAATTTGGCAGAGGAGGAGCTTCTATTGATAGGAATACTTGGAGAATTGTAATAATTGGTTTCAACTTTGACAGGTTTGCTTACCTTTGTCTCGACTAAGTTTAGGTGGATGATTTTTCTTTTCATCAGGATACGCTTTATGAGTGCCAGCATACAAATCTGCAAGGTCTGCCATCTTAGCTTCCGCAACATCATATTCCTTCAAGGTCCTTGTTGGGGTAGTCATAAGTGTTATAAACTGGCCTCACACCATTAAATCTTTAAAGTCATAAGTGTTATAAACTTGCCGAAAACCATTAAATCTCTAATACTCGTATAGTTTCTCTGTATAGCTGTACTGTCCAACCAATAGTCAAAGAGATGGAAGCTTTCGTGCAGGTAGGACTTGTCTGTGAAGTGCTCTGTGTAAAAGTGCTTGACTTGCGTGATGTTCAAAGTGAATGCAAAGAACAGGAAGGAAAAGAAAAAAGAATACGGTAGAAATTAAATCAACGAAAGGAAAGATCAAACTATCATACGAACATTATCTCATAATAATCTAAGCAGCGCGTAAAGATTAAACACCTAAAGAAAATAGTGGAGAAGGATGAGTCAACAACCCAAATCGAGAGAGAGTCAGCAACCTGCAGACATTGCTCTGGGGAAGTTGATAACGAAGGAACTTGCTGTGAAATGTGACACATGGTTCCACTATGAATGTTCATGTATCGAGGTCAGATACCCATACTTTGGAGTGACAACATATTGTACATATGTAATAATTACAAGAGGCCTGAATAAAGAACACACAAAAAACTCATTGAAGATGAACTTTAAGAAATAAAAGAAAACAGAGAGATATTAACAAAGTTGATTCAGGATTCGGCTCAGAAAACTAGTGACGTAATGATCAGCATAGATGAAATCCAAAACAAAATTGACAATGTTGATAAAGATGTAAAGACCAGGACAAACATGGACAAAACTTATGCTAAATCACCAAAGACAAAAAAAGTGCCTCTGATCAAGTCTACAAACGAAGAGAGCACAGCAGCTAATGAAAAGAGAGACATTATGAGTAAAATAACGGAGCCAGTTGAACAGGTTAAAAGAACAAGAGATGGACACTTATTTGTAAGATTTCCAGACAGGAAAAACTTAGAAAAGGCAAAATTGGAGATTCAGAATATCAACAATATATCAGTAAATGAAAAAGGTAAACTTAAACCAAAAATAAAAGTAGTCTATGACCCGAAGGATGAAGATGACATTGTCGATAACATTGTAAAGAAAAATCCATGAATAGGTTGCCTCATTTGTGAAAATGGCGACCTAAAAATTGTAAAGGAAATGATAGCCAAAGATGATAAACATAAACACTATATCATCAAATGCACATAAATACGAAAGGCTGTCTATGATACAGGTGACAAATTGTGTACATTGTATAGTCATTGCAAAGCATGCTACTGTTACATGCCCTATCGGTGCTACAAATGTCATGAATTTGGTTATAGTGCAACAAATTGTAGAAATGACCAAGCTTGCACTGGAATGTGGTGCAAATCACAAATCAGATGAATGTGCTAGCAGCATCTTCAAGTGTAAAAATTGTGTAAAAAAAGGCGATAGTGATACTAAACATAAAACATATGATGGCAATAAGTGCACAGTATATTACACTGCGCCAATACTATACAACAAAATACCGCCTGAAGTGAAGAGCATACAAGAAAAATGCAATTTCAAAAAGGAATTGAAGACTCTCCTATTCTGCAGGAACTACGATACTGGCGAGAAAACACTGAAAGACAATCATAAAATATAAGAAGCACCTTATTTTGAAAATGTACATGTGCCTGCCAGAGAGGGAATTATCCCTGTGCCAGGCTCTACATGAAACCAAACAAAGTGAAAGTTGGGTTAAAAATTGGGTTAAAAATTGCTGGTAAATGGAATGAAGGTGGCATTTTTGCGTATCTGAATTATTTCCTATACTGATCTGGAGTTTTTCTAAAGGTTTTAAGAATGACTTAAGTTACTTATAATTGGATAACACTTCGTCTGGTCAAGTAGAATAGATTTTTAGAGCATTACCTGTCAATAGTAATCCTAGAAGTGTTGCCAGTGTCTTCAGGCCACTCACATAGTGTTGCCATTTTCTCAAAACGAATAATATATAAGGTTATGTCATCTCTTCACAGTATAAGGTGGCATTTTAGGCGTCTTAATTGTTTCACTATAATGTGAAGCAGTTAAAGCATTAGTTAAATCAAGCTTCGTAGCTTCCATAGCTAACTTTTTCTCTTCCAACATTCACTCCTCTCCCTATGAGGCTAGTCTTAAGTTCGGCCAACTCACATTCATGTATCCTTGTTGCTTCCTATGCTAGTTGCTTATCTCTTCTGGCTACAGCCTCAGCTAGTTGCTTATCTCTTCTGGCTACAGCCTCAGCTAGTTGCTTATCTCTTCTGGCTGCATCCTCTGCTAACATATTTTATTTCTGGACCTCTCTTTCAGCAGCCTGATCCTCCTCAGCCTTCTTAAGTTAGCTATTTGATTAACCCTCACCTTGGTAAATTCATAGTTTTTCTCCTGTCAAACCCAACTCTTTCCCCTTATTCTCCCAAAATGAATAGGACTCTGGATCCATTTCCACAAACAAGTTTTAAGATGCAGAATGCAAAAATAGATTAAGATGAAATTAGATAATTTCGAGGCCAAAGAAAGAGCACGAAAACTGAAATCTTAACAGAAAAGGGTGTTGTCTCCATAGTCAGTTTGTACATATGTAGGTCCTGGTCCTGAGGGAACCTATCAAAGTTAACCACACACACACACACACACACATATATATATATATATATGTATATATATATATATATATATATATATATATATATATATATATATATATATATATATATATATATATATAGACATAAATGTTTTATGCACACAAAACCCAAACAATATCATCTCTAAGCCAAGAAAACACTCTAGGGGTATATCAGCATAAATGCACAAAGTCACAGTAATGTTCATTTTAAAACATACAAGAACATCAAACCAGAGATCCTACTCACTGCGCCAATATGTAGGCTAAAGGAAATCCCCTTACTGGATTGTTCTAGTCTGATGTACTAGCAATCTCTAAGATCTGAGTATAGAAGTGTAAGCAAATGATATCATCCTTATATAAACAAAAAGAAATTTATGACAAATAAACCAGTAATTAGCAACAAAATACAAAGAACAAGTGTCAGTATAAAAAATATATAGAAGCTGATGACAACATTTAATGATAATGTTAGGGCTACAATTGTCAATGTTTAAATGTGAATAACTGATGAAAATTTTCACACGATAGAATTTAAACAATATTAAGTAGCCTATGTGTGAATGAAATAAATATCCTTTTACAAACACCTTACACAAAACAAGTTTACAAAACCAAAATGCAATAACATGTTACACAATGAACAGTAAGCTTCATAATTGGTAGTTATAGCCTTATACTATTACACTGAGATACAGGAAGACTAAACTGTTCTTGCTCGGCGACATTCGGATAAGGGAATACACAAACACCCTCCTTGCTTATAAGAGGAACCGTGCTCCTTGTCCCTTGGCACATAGAGGCGAACAGCTTGCTTAGTACAGACCTTCACGGCCAAAGAAGAGTGAAGGCCTTCTTAAGGTGGCTGAGCTTTTATAAATATTCTGCTTTTCGCCCTCGCTGCAATATTTAGTCAAAATATCATCCTAACAAAGACAGGAAGGCATCTCTGTCGATGCTAAGGGAATGCGGTGAGCTGTGTTTAAAAAAAAAAAGTCTTTACCAGGGATAGTTTAGCATTAGGGGCCTAACCCATAGGGAGGGTTTTAACAAGTAACCTCTAGTGAAGGTGGTCTTAAGTTTCCTTTTGCTCTGTCCTATGCATTCGGCGATGTTTTGTCAAATTTTTAGACTGCCAGTGGCATATAGGCCTACTGACACGACAAACAACCCAACGCTACAACGGCCCTTACCTGGCCTCGGCCAGAGAGAGTTTAATGTCTGGACTGAGTGCACACGTCATGCTCAGGCAAAACTGGTCCTTTGTCCCCCCCCCCCCGTCTTTTCATTAGTGAACAACTTTACTGTGTGTTTTCAAGAATCCGTATCGTCAGTTGCAGTGCGCATGCAAACCACGTAACGGTAAGTCAGAAAATTGACGAGTATCTGCTGTTTGCTAATATTTCTTCCCCTGTATTTCAATCTTTCTATTGTTTCATCTTCGCCACCATCTACGAGAACCTGGTATAATCATATCTCTTATGAAGTCTAGTGTATGAATAATTAATATTGCCTAGTGAAGAGCATAGCTGTTCCTGTGCAGTAAGTAGGAATTAGGGAAAGTTAAGTAAGGAATTTTCAAGCAGCCTTGTGTCTCGAGCCCATTGTTTGGAAGAGAAATAGCCATCTTAGTACTAAAACTGCGTACGATATCTAATAGTACGAACATTCATTGCATTATAATTTTACTTGAAGCAAGGGAAAATTGACTGTGTCCGACATTGGCGAAAGTTCATGTAATTACCTTGCTATCACCGCACATTCTTTCTATTAAATGTATCATACCTTTGAACGGAACTTTCAAGACTCGTTCAGTACAACGCTCGTTATATAAGAGGCTGAACTTCATAAGTCCCAGTGTGTGAAGTTGACTTGTATGCAGTGATCAGTGATGGTAGTTAATTACCTAGCGCTCAATACCTGGTGCAAATAAAGAACAAATAGATATTGATGTTCATGGAATTATGCTCTACCATTCAAGCTGGCTAAAAAAACAAAGTATATCCATGCTGTACGCATATGTTCATTCCCATAAAATCTTGTTTGGATAGGAAATGGATTTAAAAGTTCTAGCAAAGTCCAACGCCACGTCACTTATAACCATAACCTATGCATCATAACAGGGTACCATTACCTTAATGCTGACTTATAATTACAGCCATTAAATCTATCATACCTTTGAACAAAACTTACAAGACTCATTCAGTACAACACTCGTTATAAATGTACAAGTCTCGCTGAGTGAAGTTGACTGTTGTATGCAGTGATGGTAGTTATTTGTCTACACCTTGCCAAATGAAGATATATTTTTTTATGTTTTTTCCTGGCAATCTAGTTCGAAATATTCCCTGTGAGACAGGTAGCAACAATTTCAGATAATTTAGCCTTGTGATTCCGACTTCGTGGGTTCAGGGAAACATAAAACAAGAGGAAAAAGGGGGATTTCATATGAACGTAAGGCTCTTACTACTGAAGGAAAATATTATGTAAACATGTGGGCAAACTTACAGGCATGTATTTACATAAATAACATTAGTACGGGAAGAGGAATGCAAGTAGATTATTGATCCTGAGGGGGATTCCTACGGGATGAATGAAACTGGGGGGATTCCAGATACAGTCCAAGAAGATTCCACGATATAGGGTCCCTCTGAAATGAGAGATATGCACATTATACGCCAGTAATGAAAACAGACAAAAGAATAATGAATTTGATGCTGCACTGAGGGTGCCAAGGGGCTTTGATGAATTAATAATGGCATAGCACTGCCAACACTCGAGGAGCACGGGCATTTGACGAGATTCGGTGATTACTGGCACTCAAATTAAGTAAGTGTTACGAGGAAAAGCGTGACTGAATGGATGTCTTTACAGAGCGCGTTACCGTAAGGCAGATTTGGTTCCAGCGCAGAAGGCAGTCCGTGGATTACTTGCTATTTCCGAGTGTGAGTGCGATCTTCCATGTGGTAGGATGCAGGGGCTTCAATGTAAAGGGCAAGACGATGGGAACTTCACGAAACACCAAGCAAATAGAGTGGGGCATCGTTCAGGCCAGCATCGAAGGGAACACGTGGTTGGCGTTTGGAGTGCACGGAGGAAAAGTATACTTTGAAAGGCCACATGGTTAGGAGGTAAGGGCATTGTTGGGCCAGGACATGGCGGTGGTTTGGGGTCTTCTTCACACCATCTCGTCCAGCACGCGTCTGAGAGCGAGCCTTGGTCTGTTTGTCGCTTTTATCTCCTCCTACGGGGCCGGGGGTACGTTCTGCACGTAGGGAGTTGAGTCATGTTCAGCTGGTCTGAAAAGAAGCAGCCAGACAGAATCACTTTTGCCTCAAAAAGGAATTACCTACTCAAAGGGAGTGGCCTACAATCGGTTTTACTCCCTTGTATTCAGACCGTGTGAAATATCGATTGGCAGACAGTAAATGAAAACAAAAAAAGGAGGAAGCAATTTGCTAGCGAGTTCTTGCTAATTATAATAGCTCCCACACAAGATGATGTACACACCTTCATTCGAGTGTGAACATCGATATACAAGAATAAGCGGCAAATGCTTTACGTTACTCTACATTCTGCCTTGCAATGAACTTTACTCCTAAGGATTTATGAACATACTGGAACAAATTTCTTTAACAGGACATAAGTTAATTTCAACACTTGCAAAAGAGTAATTACTTTGGATTTGGTTACACAGTGATAACTTTATAAAGTGACTCGAACAATGTGAATTAATTAGGATTATAAGACCAGGTATATGGGGCTGTGGCAAACAAATGAACAGAAAGGTTGTTGCTCAAGAATTAAAATACATGGTTACTTAATTTTAGATATCCCCTAAATGCATGCAGTTAGTACAGTCTGCCTTGAAGAGGCTGTAAAAATGATAAAACAGTGTTTATTTTTGTAAATGGCATCCCCTTTACGTGATATTGTAAGGACTATACCTCATTCGCCAACCCGACCCTTATTCTGGGATGTTTTGACAGTTGTAGGTTAGCAAGAGTATTCACGAGTTTTAATTTGCTAACCTTAAACTACGCTAATTTTATGCGTCCACTGCCCACATTCGGGTACGAGCTATAAATAGACACTCAGTGTCATGACGGGGTGAGCAGACAAAAGACACGGGGTCTAGGACAAAACAGAGTTCTTAGAAGGAAGGGAAGGGGGAAAAGAAAAAAACAATAATAATAATAATAATATTAAAAGGAAAAATTACCTGGATGTTACAAAATGAAAACATCACCGCAATTGAAGGGCGGGACACGTCTCTCGGAGCTTATGAAAGGGGCATTTAAAGTCACAAGGGCAAGAGTCTATGACTCGCGATTCATTAAAAGAGAAAGATGAATAAATAACTAAAAGACTAAATGATATTGGCAGTAGAGCTAAGGGAAAAAGAGTGAAGGTTTTATTGTGTTATGCGGGAATTTATCATCTCTCATCTATAAATTACGGCCCGGACTATCACTTCAGCCCCAGGGCGAGAAAAGTGCACCCGAAGGGCGCCACTTCCCACTCTGTTACTCTTAATGATTTATACATTTGCGGGAAATGGTATCCCTTACTTAATTGCCTCTTGTGGGGATAATTTAAGAAAAGGATTAAATAGGAAATGATAAGGGATAGAAGTTCCTAAGGAACGGAAGAAGATACTGGAGGGCCTGACATCCCCTTCTGGATTAGAGGTGCCAAGACCTTCGAAAAATGAAATGGTAGCACAGGTGCCAGGGGAGCTCTAGAGCTCTTTGCAAACTACCTGGAAATTCCCACGCCCGTGGTAAATTCGCCTCAAACCCTTCTTAATGGGACAGTCGTCCTTGGCCGGGGAAGCGGAGGGCCCGAGACCGGAGGGCGGCACGGGGTGCCACCTGGGCCTGCTGCTGCGGCAGCTGACGCAGGAGGTTTCCGTGTGGGTTCTACCATGATCCGTCGCAGCTCTTGTAGTTCATCGGCCAAGTGAGAGATGGCAGAATCCTGATTGCAATTGCGTCGACGACGGACTGAGGCAGAGAGGAGGCGGTCGGGGGCGGCGTGAGCAGCTCGCAGGTATCGATGACCAGCTCAGGCACGGGTTGTGAGGCCGCACCTGCAGGTGAGCTTCCGCTGTAGTCGAGAGGAGCCGTCTCTCTTACTGACGCTGGTAGCGGTGCCAGGCCGGGAGAAGAGAGGGGGTTCCTGAGTGGGATCCCTTGAATGGAGATGAGGGTAGTGCTCTGGCACTGGCACTAGGGCAGAGTCAGGCACTATCAGAGGTTTCTTGTGCTCATTGGTCAGGACGGATGAAGCTTGACACTGCTTGGTGCATGCAAGTGGCACCATCAGGAATTTGGCATCTCTGGGAGGGAGATCTGATTGGGGCCCTGGCACTGGCACTGAGACAGGGCCGGGCACTGGAAATGGATCTGGAACCGATTGAGGGGGCCACTGTAAATCGTAGTCAGGTGGCACTGGGAGGGACTGCACGTCCTCCTGGTATCAAGAGGGCGCCAGTCTTGACTGAGGGAGAAGCGGGGGAGGATTACTCATGCCTGAGGAATGATTCGGGGAATGTGGACCCATGGATTGTCGTGATTTCTGTGGGGACTGAAAGTCCTGTCCCAGGATGACGTCATAGCCTCCGGGGAGATGGCTTGCTACTGCAGGATTGCAAATTTTGGATTGGGGAGGTCTTGTGACTCAATTGGACCATAGGGAGTATCATTTTAAATTGATTTACTCCCTCGATTGTGACGAGTTTTCGTCTATTGACGATAGCTCCAAAGGGAACTCTGTCCCTTCGGATGAGGGAGATTTGCGCGCCCGAGTCCTCAAATGCCATGACTTGGCTCGCGGGGTGGCTGCCTCGTGGAGGAGTCACATATACGGGCCGTTTGGCGGGAGGGCCTAATGACTTGAGATTTGTGATGGCCAAGGCGACGGTGGGAGTGTTTGATTTATTATTGGTCGGGCATTTCACCCATGCGGGAGAATGGCCATAAACCTTGCACGCCGTGCAAAAGGTCTGGCTGAAGTCTTTCCACGCTGCTCCTGTGGAGGGCGCAGGTGAGTTATTGGGTGGTTTTCCAGGAGAGAGAGGCGCCGGTTTCTTGCTCCGGCACTGTTCGGAGGAATGCCCCGTTTTCTTGCAATAATGGCAAGTTAGGGGCTTGCCTGAGTTCCCATTCTTGTGGGAATTTGATCCTCCGAGGAGGGACGGGGGATTTATCTTCCACCCCATAGATCCTTCTTGAGGGTGGTAACTCACCACATGTCTGCTATCCGGCAACACTCGGTGAGGGTTGCTGGGGCTTTTTCCACTACATGAGTGGCGAGGGCAGGAGAGGCGTAGCGCAGGAAATGCTCAAATTAAAATTTTTCGAGTACCTCGGCAGAGCTCGTGGCTCCTTCGGAATGGAGCCATTTTGCTAATGCCTGCTCCGAATGGTACGCCCAATCGGACCAAGTCTGGCCTGCTTCTCTTGGCTGCTCTCTCCGTCTCCTCCACCACTTGGGGGTAATCTCGTATGCCTTCGTAACTGGTTGGCGTACGGCTTCCCAGTTTCCCCTATCTTCTGCTGAAAGGGCGTGGTAGGCAACGAGTGCCTTTCCGCCCAGGAATTTAGTGAGAACAAGGGAGAGTCCCGTGGGGGAGAGGTCGCAGCACTCCAGGACTCGTTCGGCCCTTTCAAGCCATACTTCAGGCTCGGACTCCGTCCATTTTGGCATGAACGAGTGAGCTTGGCTGAGGGCACTCATTCCCACTGCAGGAGGTGGGTTGGCGTTCTGTCGTTCTAACATCTGGAGCTCATGGGCGCGCTGTCGCTCTCGATCTTCCCATTCTCGTTCCTCACTTCTCTCTTGGGCAATTCTTTCCCTCTCTCTATCTTCACGTTCTTTCTCCTGTTCTTGACGTTTTAAGTCTTCTCGTCTCTCTTGGCAGTTCTTTCTCTCTCCTCCGCACGTTCTTTCTCCTTCTCCTCCTCTTGGGTAATACTTTCTCTCTCTCTCTCCTGCCATTCTATCTCTCTCTCCATCTTGGCATCGTCCACTCGCTCTTGAACCCATTCTCTCAGATCTTGCCCCAATAGTCCCATGTCCTTTCCAGCGGACATGTAGAATTTGAAGTCCTGGTTTTGTTGGGCTCTGGTATTAGCCATTTTGAAATAATGGTTATACGGACTGGACTTTCTAACAAATCAAATGCGTCTGAAAAGACTCAATTGCAGGAATCTGAAACACTCAATTGTTGAAACTGCAGGAGAATGGATCTGTCTGAATAAGACAGTTGATCAATAAGTCTGAGGAGACTTTGTTAAAATTTAATATGTCTCGGAAGACGTAACTGGATTTTATGTCACGCTCGGACTTGGCCGGCTGTAGCGTGAAATTAAGGAGTTGTTCTAATGAACTAGAATGATCAGTCCTGTAAGGGCTTAGATGTGTGTGAAATACACTAATAAAATATCTCAAAAGGACTTAATTTTGGGTTTCCCGCAGGAATTAGAAATTCTCGCCACGTGCGACGTAGAATTTGATTTGTTTTGCCCGTAGGACTTGGAAATACGATTCGTCCCTTAGGACTTAGAAATTACTAACGGGAGAAACCCAAAGAAAAATGTTTGCTGAGAAATGAATGAAAAAAAAGGTTACACACGTGGGCAAGGGAGGGGTGGTGAAAAGTTCGTCTGCCTTTCACCGGAGTTATTTTTAGATTGTGTGTGAATGAACCTGTCTATTTATAGACCGTCTGGGACTCCAGGGAATTTGCCGGTCATCTGAGAGGATAACAGTAGAAATGACCTAGTAATTTCCCATATAAGCGGAGTTTAAATTTTGCGTTCCTAACACCTAACTCGAATTTTAACTACACGTGGAATTTCCGGATGTGTGTGCTGGTTTTACACAAAAGGTTCGTAATTGTCTCGTACCCAGCGTAGCTTTGCTAATAGCTGATCTGGCAAGTTGCAAACCCAAACAAAAGCAGAAAAAAATGGGGGATGCAACCGCTAAAACGAGAATCTCAGGCAAATGGTCGCCATTTTATGTTTTTCCTGGGAATCTAGTTCGAAATATTCCCTGTGGGACAGGTAGCAACAATTTCAGATAATTTAGCCTTGTGATTCCGACTTCGTGGGTCCAGGGAAACATAAAACGAGGAAAAAGGGGGAATTTCATATGAGTGAAAGGCTCTTACTACTGAAGGAAAACATTACGTAAACACGTGGGCAAACTTACAGGCGTGTATTTACATAAATAACATTAGTACGGGAAGAGGAATGCAAGTAGATTATTGATCTTGAGGGGGATTCCTACGGGATGATTGAAACTGGGGGGGATTCCAGACACAGTCCAAGAAGATTCCACGATATAGGATCCCTCTGAAATGAGAGATATGCACATTATATGCCAGTAATGAAAACAGACAAAAGAATAATGAATTCGAAGCTGCACTGAGGGTGCCAAGGGCCTTCGATGAATTAATAATGGCTTAGCACTGCCGACACTCAAGGCGCACGGACATTTGACGAGATTCGGTGATTACTGGCACTCAAATTAAGTAAGTGTTACGAGGAAAAGTGTGACTGAATGGATGTCTTTACAGAGCACTTTACCGTAAGGCAGATTTGGTTATAGTGCTGAAAGTGGATTGTGGATTACTTGTGATTTCCGAGTGCGAGTGCGATCTTCCACGTGGTAGGATGCAGGGGCTTCAATGTAAAGGGCAAGACGAATGGAACTTCACGAAACGGCAAGCAAATAGAGTGGGGCATCGTTCAGGCCAGCATCAAAGGGAGCACGTGGTTGGCGTTTGAAGTGCACGGAGGAAAAGTATACTTTGAAAGGCCACATGGTTAGGAGCTAAGGGCATCGTTGGGCCAGGGCATGGCGGTGGTTTGGGGTCTTCTTCACACCATCTCGTCCAGTGCGCGTCTGAGAGCGAGCCTCGGTCTGTTTGTCGCTTTTACCTCCTCCTATGGGGCAGGGGGTATGTCCAGCACATAGGGAGTTGAGTCATGTTCAGCTGGTCTGAAAAGCAGCAGCCAGACAGATTCACTTTTGCCTCGAAAAGGAATTACCTACTTAATGGAGTGGCCTACAATTGGTTTTAATCCCTTGTATTTTGACCGTGTGAAATATCGATTGGCAGACAGTAAATGAAAACAAAAAAAGGAGGAAGCAATTTGCTAGCGAGTTCTTGCTAATTATGATAATTTATATAAGTGGAATTCGAATGAATCAATTCTCTCTCTCTCTCTCTCTCTCTCTCTCTGTGGTTCTTTTCTATCACGTTACATATATATATATATATATATATATATATATATATATATATATATATATATATATATATATATATATATATATATATATATATATATATATATATATATGCATGTGTATATTTCTTTTTTATTCAGTCATATCATAATTCTAAATATAATTCCTGTAACTATTTATTTAAAGTTTACCTTTTGTACTGCTCATACTTTTGAGCAAGCAGACTTTGCAGGAAATTTACCCGAATTTCGTTGAACTCCTCGCTTTCAGCAAATACAAGATCTTTGGGCAATATTGATGAGATCTCGCCTATTTTCTTTAAGAATCTTTTGGTTCGAGTCCCATAAATAACACCATACTTGTTGAAGTACAGTATGTGAAATATGCATAAGAAGAGAGTGTAATCAGCCCAGACCTTTTTCAGTCCTCCTCTTTCAGAGTCACTGTTGTCAGTGACAAAGTTGTTGGGAAATCCTTTTCCAAAGAAGGCAGTTTCTCCCAAAACATTCTTGAGCATAGCAAAAGCTGAAAATCAAAAGTAAAACAGCAAATAAATACCAAGTCAAGGTGTGTTGTTCACTTAGACAGTATGAAAATAGATCATTGCTACAACCAGAGCACTGGAGAATTACCCTTAAGGGCAACTGGTACGCCATACAGTGCTTTAACTCATGGAATACACTCATATACTAGATTGATAAAAAAAAAAAAGTTGGTAAATGGTGCCTGTTTCACTTTCTCTAACTGTACAAACATATGCCAGTAATATATATTCAAAATGCTTGAGCATAATACTATACTTCCAAAAAATAAAAAACTTTCAAATTGTATAATGACTATATATAAAGTGACTTGCCTGATTCATATGCTGCTTCACTTTGAGAGGATGAAAATATAATTGCTAGCGGAGAAGCACCTGCTGGCCCAGCACAGCAATATTGTCACTGATGTATTCAGTGCATCAACATGGCTAGTGAGTCAACGAATACTGTCTCTCCAGATTCTTTGAACTCTTTGTGGATTCGCCTCATGAACTGCATCACCAAAATAATTGTAAAGTGGTTTTCATCTCCTTCAACTTAATAGCACTTGAAGTGCTTGCAGCATATTGTTGAATGGCTTTGAACATAGTATGTCCTCCTTTATTGCCATGATGCTGCTTCAGCCAACAGTCATGTAGGTAATAAACAGTATTAGGAATTGGGCTGGTACTGTTATTTGCAAGTAAACCTATATCTAGATCAAATTTCTCTTCAGTAAGTCTCATTGCTTGTGCTGGCGTCATACCTGTAAAGTAGAAATTAATCCCAGTTGACGAAAGCCGTCCAAGTATTTAACTAGGAAGCATAATGTTTGGGATGTAAAATCAACTTTAAAGGAAAGAATATTTTTATGTCATTATATTATATGTACAAAAAGTAGCAAATAGACTCAAAGAAAGCTTGATGGCAAAATAGTACTGTATACTATATTAAGATACTGAACAAATTGTTTTGAAATATCTATTTTATAAAACATGAAAATAATCACCATACTATACTTTTTTAAATTTTGTTACTATGCAAGTTGACAGAAAAATAATAAAAAAAATATATATCTATCCATGGAGAAATATTTGAAAAATTCATTTTTGGTCTCCTGAAGAGGTCTCAGTTCTTTTAAAGCTTCTGCTGATCCTACGCTGTGGTTATGCTTTCCTTTCATACTTATAAATCAAGGGTACTATTCACTTATATTTTTGTAATGGCACTTCAAAATTTTTGGTTACTTGCTTTATTTTTATATACACTGTGAATTGGCATCTGAAAAAGAAGAAATTATAGTCAGTCTTCAACAATTCTTATTTTTTTTATGACCACTTCACTTCACTATTATAAAGCATCTGAAGTGAAAATCTGGGCTGTTTGAAATTCAGCATACGTAATATACCTAAGCCTAATGAAAGTAAAAGGCTATAGTACAGTCTTGCCCGGTATTCGCGGGGGATAGGGACTACAGATACCGGCCCCTAAAAATGCTTATAACTGCCTATTTTAACATCTGTAGTTAAAAGGCCCAGTAGCCATAGGTTAGTGACCAGTTAGCCCGAGCCTGTGAAGTTTAGGTTATACAGGTGTGGTTAGTTACACTGGGCTAGTGCCCTGATTTTTTAAATCCAATGACCAGTAGCCATAAATTAGTTAGGTAGGTAGGTTTTACCCTGTTTTGGATAACGTAAAAAACCTTCCTTGGCGTGTCCCTTAGGTCTAGATGCTCCTCATCGACTCAGTTTTGATAGGCTAGAATAGGCTTAGGTCTAGTAGTAGTTCGGTTAGTTTTTGGTAAAAAACGGGTGGCGGTGTGGATTTGTGCAGTCTTGTGGTCTGATGCCTACCAGGCATAGGCTAAGTCTAATATGACAAAATTGTAAAGAAATCTAGCCTGGACTGTTATCGAAATACTCAAGTAGCTTAGAATTCAGGAAAAAACAAAGTAATAGGGTAAATGATGGAATGTCTTCCTGGTGACCACCTGGATGGTAGCGCGACCACCTTCCCAAAAAATAACTTTAACACTATCTGTAACCCAGGATAGACATCAGTCACGAGCCAGCGCCCATGGAAGCAACACCTCGAGACCTCTACTTTCCTCTCGAAGTAAGTGTTAAAGTTATTTTTTGGGAAGGTGGTCATGCTACCATCCAGGTGGTTGCCAGGAGGCCATTCGATCATTTACCCTATATCCTAAGGATACTTAACTTGAATTAGTCAACATATAGTATACCTAGGCCTAATCCTAGTGAAAGAAAAAGCCCCCAGTAGCCTAATAGGAATAGGCTTGAATAACAAACATAGGGCATAGTAGTTAGCTTGGCTTGCTGCTGATGAGGTTAAGCCTAGCCCACAACAGACACGTTTTATGTAGGCCTACATAGGTAGACCTATCTTTTGGACTTTAAAAGTTTAAATTGATATTTGAATAATTAGTGTGTTCAAGTGTTATTTTCTTTTTGTGGATCATCAATTTGCATTTTTTCTAAAATCCTATTTAAATATTTATTTGTTTTTCTTTATAAGACATTATGTGTCTAATGCACATACATCCCTTTTCGTGAGTGTCTACACCAGTAGTTTCTTTATTTCTGTATCTTATAAAATTTCGTATAGTGTTTGATAAACTGTCCTTATTTATGCTTTTGTTTCTGTTGCACAGTTCAATAAAACAGTCATTACATCCACATGTTTTCATGTGTCGTTTCTTCGTTTACTCTTGCTGCACCAATTACTGTCACATAATCTTTCTTGTCAATGGTTTGTTCCTCTACTGCTTCTTTGATGTTCTGGGTATCTGTTTCCATTGGTTTTATTATTACTTTATTTTTTGGTTTTTGTTCTTTCTCCGGTCTCCTGTCATTATTTTAATGGATGTATCTCTAATAATAGTTGGTTTTTTGTTGGTCTTGGGTGGGAGTTCTCGTCTAAAGGCCTATTTTTTTTTTCTTTAGCTTCTAATTCATCATCACTATCTTCTAATGTTTTTGTGGTGCTTGTATTATCTTTAATGTTTCCGTTTCTCGTAATATCTCAAATGAATTTGAACAAATATATTTGTATACTTTTCCTGGTTCTTTGCTATATCAGTTTCTTCTTGCAAAGTGGTTATTTTTCTTTGAGATTGATCTATCAGGGTTCTGTTACTCTTATCTGTTTCCATTTTTGTTTCATTGTTTGATCTAATTACAGTAGAAAAACGTTCGTTTCATAGCGAGATCATGCATTCCTTTAACTGTTAATTCTAATTTGGCCTCTTTTATAGGCATTCCTGCCCTTTCCTGAAGTAATTTTAATTCTGTGTTGTATATATAATACATACACTCCTTAGATCTTGCATGGTGATTTTGTCCACAGTTAAGGCATTCCGGTTCACCACACACCTCCACTGTGTGGCATGTTTGTCAGATCCACAATATGCACACACACAGATATATTACGGCAATTTTTCCTTGTATGTCCATACATACTACATACATACTACAGTTTTGGCATTGTAGTGGTTTCGAAACATTCAGTCTCAGTTATCTGGTTTGGCGCAAGATTTTAATTTTAAAGGGTAATTCATGGCAATCTTGTACATTGTTGTGCCTTTTTTAAGGGAATCCAGCAATATATTCTTTTCTATGGGTTCATCATTATCAGTGGGAGTACTATGGTACCCTGTACACTGTTCATATTGTCGGTTTTTTTTATATGTACTTTTTAATGTCAATATGTTTTATAGTTAAGTAATTTTCTGCTTGATTTTTTGTTGTGGTTTCTATCAACCACATCTGATCTTTTATTTGTCTGAATGACATTTCAGTAGTTGAATGTCAGTTCAACAGGAAGTTTTCTAATTTCAATGCCGATATTTCCTTCTTTTTTTCTAAGGCCAGGAATCGTGATCAACTTCCACTTCCAAAGAGGGGAGTCGAAGTGAGTCAAGGTAAGGTGTCAAGATATTTGCTTTTTTTGGTTTGCTTTGTACTGGAGCATAGGGTTCCAGTGTAATTACATTAGGAATTTTATTTGATTTTACCAGAGAAAGGGTTGTCAGAGGATGTTCCGGCGGTTGTCAACTGTGGCGCGTCACTACCGCCAAAGGGCCCAGGGGTACTCGAATCTTTATTTCTACTTGTCATAAAGGTTTTAGGTAAAAAGAGAGGAAAAATTAAACCTGAAAACTTTAAAAAGATATCATTAGCCTTTCATGAAGTTTATTTTTCCCACCAATGGCACAAGTGAGAGCCGACTCACAAACATCCACGTCCCTACCTCTACCCTACAGGATGGCACAACATGATTACAGTGGCCCAAGTGTAAGCCAGACCTGCTTGCTAGGACCAAAGGTATTGCGAGAATACTATCATCCCCACCCTAGTCACATTATGGGCAACCGGCTAGAATGCCTGAGAGTCCTCTCCCCAGAACCAGACGCCCCCTGGAATCCGTGGTCCAGCCCTAAAGAACAATTAATCTGATAACTCTCAGGTGTGAACATTATTGGGTATTTGATTGGCCTACCACAGTTCCCCCCTTTTTAGCTTCGGATTGGATATAAACCCAATCCCAGCTATGATATCTTTTCCTATTTAAGAGGTCCAGTAAATTTTAGCAAAAGTGGAAAATACCACAAAAATTAATCCAAACAAGTATAAATTAATATGTGAGACTCTTGGACTTAAACCCGGGAACAATTTCCTGGGGTTCAAGAGCCCCCCTCACCACGTCAAGGTGGGTCACACATCGAGGGGGGCTGCAATGCTCAATACTCCTAATGATGCTGTGGAAGTTAATGATGTCACAAAATGGGAAGGTAAAAGGTAAGCTCGTTACAACCCACTTCTTTTGCCTGGGGTTAACCTTTGACAAAGGAAACGGGAGAAAGTAAAAGGTAAGCCCGTTAAACCCACTTCTTTTGCCTGGGGTTAACCTTTTGAAAATCTCATCAGAGGAGTTTAGAAATTTACAGGTATCTTGCCCTAGCCTCGAGAATATTAGAACAATAGCTGAAATCAAGGAAGTAATCAAGTCTAGGAACTCTCTTTTTAATTTTATTGGGATGAAGGTGTTTATTTCAGAAAATTTTGGATAGCAAGCTCCCACAAGAAGGATGATGTAAGATGCACCTTGTTGTTCCTTCTGACTATAGGGAGACTGTTTTCAAACTTGCCCATGATGTTCCTGTTGCTGGACACAGTCACTTTCACTGAAAAACTTCAGTGAAAGTAAAAGAGAATTTCTATTGGCCTGGACTGGACATAGATGTTCAGAATTATTGCAGGTGTTTGTGACGTTTGCCAACTGTGTACCACAAAGGACAGGTTAGGAAAGGCATCATTGGTGAGTATGCCCATGATCTCCACACCATTTGTGAGAGTTGCTATTGACTTTGTTGGTCTTATCAGACCTAGTTCTGCTGAGGGGGACAAGTACATTTTAACATTTGTCGACTTTTCCACCAGCTTTCGAGCAGATGCCCCTCTGAAAAATGTCAGTTGATGTTGCAGAAGCTTTGGTATCCATTTTTCCTAGGGTAGGTTGTATACCAAAAGAAATCTTATCAGACAGATGTACTCAGTTTAAATCAGAGATTTATGGAAAAGGCATATGAACTTACCAGACAGAGGGTACTTAGTTTACATCAGAGATTATGGAAAGTGGTACATGAACTTTTAGAAATCAAACTCTATTTACTACTCTGTTTATGGGTAATGGGAGGATTGACCGACAGCATTGCAATATTGAAGTCAGTCTTCAAGAAACTTTAAGAAGACCCAATGACTGACACAGATACATTCCTTGTGTTTATTTGCTATGAGAGAGGCGTACCCAGTTATTCAATAGGCGTTTTCCCTTTTTGAACTACTCTATGGTAGGCAAACCAGAGGACCATTGTTAATACTGAATGATCTGTGGGTAAAGCCTCTGACCTAAATAACGAGACCAAAAGCACTTATCAGTTTGTCATTGACCTTCATTCCAGGTTATAAGAGACTTGTTTGCATTTTGGTTTTGTGAGCTTATTTGCAGTTTGGTTATGTGAACTTGTTTCTGTAAAGTGTTTGTAAAAGGTTATTTATTTGATTCACAGGTACTTTAGTATTGTTTATTCTCTATCATGTGAAAATTGTCTTCGAGTTATTCACATTCAAAAAGTGACACCTGTAGCCTTGACATTGTCACTAAGTATTGTCATCAGCTTCTATATTTATTTTGTTACATTGATACTTATTATGTAATTTGTTGCGAATTACTGCTGTAATTGTAATAAATTTAGTTTTTTTATATAAGGATGGTATCGTTTGTTCACACTTCCATACTCAAACCTTGGAGATCGCCAGTACATCAGACTAGAACAATCCAGTAAGGGGATTTCCTTTACATATTGGCAGAGTGAGTAGGATCTCTGGTTTGATGTTCTTGTGTGTTTTAAAATGAATATTACTGTGACTTTGTGCATTTATGCTGATTATACGCCCTAGAGTGTTTTCTTGGGTTAGAGATACTATTGTTTGGGTTTTGTGGTAGAATAAAAAATTTGTTTGTCTAATTCTTTTTTGGGTGTGTAGTTAACTTTGATAGGTTGCCCCAGGACCAGGACCCATGTGTACAAACTGAATACGGAGACAACACCCTTTTGTGTTAGAAGAATGCAGCTTTGTGCTCTTTTTTTGGCCTAAAAAATGATCTAACCTTTCTTTTACAATCGATTAAGGTTATTGTCAGGCGACTTATCAAAATTTATATTGGTCTGTTTTTTTGCATTTTGTATCTTGAAACTTTTTTTTTGTAGACGTTGATCCAGAGATTTATTCAGTTTGGAAAAATGAGGGGAAGGAGTTGGGTTTTAAAGGAGAAAAACTGAATGAATTTATCAAGGTGCAGGTTAATCAAATAGCTGAGATTAAAAAGCCTGAGGGAAGATAAGGCAAAAGAGGAACAGGCTGCTGAAAGAGAGGTCCAGAAACAAAAGATGTTAGCAGAGGATGCAGCCAGAAGAGATACGCAACTGGCAGAGGAAACAGCAAGGATAAATGAATGTGAATTGGCCGAACTTAGACTAGCCTCACAAGGATAGGAGAGAATGTTGGAAGAAAAAAGTTAGCTATGGAAGCTACAAAGTTTAATTTAACTAATGCTTTAACTGCTTCAGATTCTAGTGAAACTGTTAAGATGCCAAAAATGCCACCTTACTCTGAAGGAGATGCATAACCTCATATATTATTCGTTTTGAGAAACTGGTGACACTATGTGAGTGGCCTGAAGTCACCCTAGGGGAAAAGAAAAACCACTCGCCTAAACTTAGTGGAGACAAAGGGAAGGAAAGCTTAGTCAAAGTTTGAAACTAATAGTTTATAGTTACAATTCTTCTAGTAATCACCACAACAGAAGCTCCTTTTCCAATTTTTTTTTTGTTTTCCGTGTGTGGTGAACATGGCTGTGTAAAAGAATAAGTGGCCAAATAAGATAGATGAACACAAGGTTAGCAAATGTTTTACAGAAACTGGCAAATTGAGATGCCCATTGACATATGGCACTATTAATGGAGCTTGCAATTTGATGGACTACCTAGGTCGCCTGACACATTTCAGTTGGTGAGATGTTACCCAATCAAGTTTTGTTCCTTCTTCGTTGGAAACATGCGAGGGGCACTTTGCCCCAACTAAGAAGTTTTTGGTGCAATGCACAATACCTCTAATGATGCTGTGGAAGTTAATGCTGTTACGAGATTGGAGAAATAGGGTAAAAAGAGGTAAGCAGTAACATCCACTTCTTGTGCCTGGAGTTGAACCATTGAAAATCTCATTGGAATAATGATGTGTGTGTGTGTGTCTGTATGAGAGAGAGAGATAGAGAGAGAGAGAGAGAGCGGATTAGACAGTAAACTTCCGTTATCATAATGGTATGAAGAGGAAAAAAAATAGGAAAGATATGAAGATAAACATTCATCACTAAATATTTTTTTTATTTCTTATAGTATGTAAGAGATAGGTAATTATATTAGTATTATGTAATGGTATCATAGGAATGATTAAATTATTAGGAAAAAAATGGAAAAAAGAGGTAGAGGGTAAATTACCATCATAATGTCATTAACGTGTGCCTTGTATCTATGTATGAGATAGAGAGAGGATTATACGGTAAAAAATAATAGCTTTGATAATAGTAGTTTATCATCCTGTAAACTACCATTGCCATGGTAATGGTGTGTAAGAGTGAATGAAAGAGAAAAGAAGCAAAGGTTAAATTATCACAAAAATAATGTGTACAAAAAGAGTGCTCTGTGAGAGAGAGAGAGAGAGAGA
>JANJGK010007935.1:0-7500 GCA_039081455.1 Macrobrachium rosenbergii
GTCCGTGGCTTTTTGGCTTTACTGAGAACTATTTAAAATTGTTTTATGAAGAAAAGTTTTCCCTATTAATAGATTCTTTTCCGTTTCTAAACTCTCGCCCGTTGTATTTGCCTTTCTCTTTTGAAAAAAGACACCTCGTTCTTTTTCACTTGTGATGTCTCAGATTCCATTAAGATTAAAGTCTTCTTCTTTTTTCTTGGTAGGATTTGCAGACCAAATGCCGCTTATGTTGTCCGTCGTTCTTTTAATCTTCTTTGTTTCTTGAAGTCTGGATGCCCCACCAGACCTCTCTTCTCCTCTCCTCTCCTCTCTCTCGTTTGCTCAGTTGAAAACATATCAGTTGATCCCAAGCAATAATTTTCGGGTTGCCATGCCAAGATAGTTTGTAAGGATTGTTATTTTTATACAAATATAATGCACAAAAGAAATTATTCTATATATATTAATTATACATAATTCTAATACCCACAATGCCTTCTTAACTTCTCGAATTCTTCGCGCTTTTTTTGGATATGCTTGTAACTACAAAGCCGTAAGATCCAAGTGCAAGAAATTGAAGAGACTGTGATGGCCGGTCGCGGGAAACGAACCCGTGTCACCATAATCACAAGGAGGTCACCTTGCCGACCTGACCACGAGAAGGATAAAGAATTCGAGAAGTTAAGAGGGCATTGTGGCTATTAGAATTAGCATATGTGTCTGGTAAACGTGACCAGTAGATTCTACATATATATTTATTAAACGTACGGTGATGAGGCATGTTTCATGATCTTTTTAAGTAATCATTGAAATATATAGCATTTTATAACTTCTTGAGTAAGCGCGTATGTCTCTTGTATATTCTATATTCGCGACTTACCGATATGAATAGGAACTTCCGGAAACCTTTTTGTTTCTTAATAGCAATTTGTCAAGTGAACAAACATACCACAGGTAAAAATGAGTGAATATTGAACGTAAACCATTCACTTGGATTAAAGTGGCTTTATAACAGGAAAAAAGTTACTGCCACTTCTATTTTTAAAACCTTAAATATCAAATGAACATATCGCGCAAAATGCTTCCACAGCACGATTCAGTCGCTTCATACACCACACAACTGTGTTATGTATGTCCTAATATATACAGGAATAAAGCCCTTTTGGGGATGTTGAGTCATCACGCATAATAATTACAGTTCTCGTTTCGATAATGGTAAGGGATATTTTTATATATTTTGTCCTTTTAAATACATCGTAAATATATAAAGGCTTCGGCAACTGAATTTCAATTAACCTTCTCAATAGTCGTCAATCTTAGCATAATTCTAAGAACTTAAGCATAAACTGATAGTTTTGTCATTTCTTTCAGTCTTTCAATTTCGTCGTTCCGTTTACGTTTGAACAGATTTATTCGTTCTGATGAGTAACAATAAATGTTTTGATGAGATTCCTAAACTCGAATCACCCTGGGTACAATAAGCAATGAGACTGCAAAAGCAGATATCAGTTTTAAATTTCATATAAAAAGAAACATTGGTCATCAGTAGATTTAATCGTTTTTAAACGCCTTTGTAAGCAACAGTTTAAAGGTTAGTTCAGATGATGCCTGCTTACGTTCGATCTTCCGCATGCCTTTGGCGCATTCGACAGCGCACATAGCGCATGCAATTGCGCATTGCGGTTTTTTTTTTTCTTTTCGGAAACGAGACATGCGACAATGCAAGGCTTCCCACTTGCGAATTTTTTTTACCCTGAATGCTATTGTGTAGTAAAATCTAATTACCATTTCACTTGCCAGAAAAGAAATAACTCTTAATTTTATTGAAGATGACCAAAAGCACGAGGTGCTTTGGAGAACTGATTTAAAAGGCTATTCTATCAAGTTACTGAGAGGAGATGCCCTACAAAATGGTGCTTTTGTTCTGTTTAAAATATTCCTTCATCCATAATCTTTTTTTTTCGCTGTTTCTTTCGTTTCTGCTTAAAAACAATATAATAATTAAGTAAGCGGCACAAACTCCCCGCACAAACAAGCGGTTCCACAGTCATCACCGCAACTAAAAAATAGCAACGTGTGAACAGTAAGAGGCTGCTTGCGTTACGTTCCTTTCGCTTGAATTTAATCCAAAAGGCGCGCTTAGCGCATGAAAAAAAAAAAAAAAAAAAACGCATCGCCTGACTTACCTTAAGAAAGATTTCTAGTATTTTGTCCGAAGATATTGCAATAAATTTTCCTTAGTGGTATTTTTAAAACGAACTACATCGAACTTGATCACCCTACTTCATTAGTAATACAATACTTAAATCCGGTATTTTGACTGACTGACTGATTTATATTAGCCTGGCATGGCACTGCAAAGAATAACGCGCCACCATTGTATAACTATCAATGATAAGAATAAATATAGTTTTATTAGAAAAAAGAAAAGCGGGCGGTAGTGGCATAAGGCTTTAAGTATTTTTAACGTCTTCTTAAAAACACTCATTTTCATTTCTTCATGCTTTTAGTAAATATGAATTTATTTAATGTCCAAATAATTTTCACCTTCATGTTCTGTATATAGCGGTCATTAAGAACTCATTCTGGGACCCCTAGATCGAATATGACCAAATGGTACCTGTACCATATCTTTAAATTTTGTTCTAAGTTTTAGTAAAAATTCGCGGTTTTACAGTGCAAGGACGGTGACCATATATTCATTCTAATTAACATTTAAAATTGTGTTCTTATCAGACCGTTTTCGATGGAAATAACTGCAGAGAAAGAAGATATTTTTGGAGCTCAAAGGGACTGATATTTTACTGCTTCCACACACACATTCTGTGTGTGTGTGTGTGTATGTGTGTGTTTACGAAAAAGTTCAATGTCATTTATTCCATAATTAGCCAAGTAAAAATTAATGTGTAGAACTCGGCAAGTCTTTGGTAAACTTGGTGATATAAACCCCCCCTTTTCCTTCCATCTCTCTCTCTCTCTCTCTCTCTCTCTCTCTCTCTCTCTCTCATCTCTCTCATCTCTCTCTCTCTCTCTCTCTCTCTCTCTCTTCTAAACGCAAACAGGCCGATGAATTTATTCAATGATTGACCAAATAAAAACTGAACTCAGAAAATTTTCGGTAAAAACAGTGATTTTTCTCTGTCTGTCTGTCTTTGTAGATCTTCTAAAGCCACACCAAAAATGATTTTTCTTGTGAGAAAGTTTCATGCTATTTAGAAAGAGAGAAAAAAAAAACAGATTAAATGATCAGAATAATTACTATGGATAACCCATTTACTTTTGATCTCCTCTAAATGAGATTGTGGGGAAAGCCTCAGAGGTAATAAATAAAAAGAAATACAAGAAGGGAAAGCCGAAAAAAGGCATTAATAATGATTTTTTTAGTTTGATTTTCTTAGGCACTTTTTCGTGTTTTGTGATCTTTTTCCTTAGAAAGTGTTTTAAAGATAAATATATTATAACAGGAAAAATACCATTCCCTCTGTAGTACCGGTTCTACTTACGGTTGCATGTCTGGACATCCTAAAACACACATAGAAGGGCTTCCCATCAGACTATACTAGCGCCATACGATACCCCGAATTACAGGCTAGCTAAGTTCCTTGTTCCTCTGCTTTCTCCCCTGATAGGACAATGAATATAATATCAAAGATTCCCTCCACTTCAAAGAAGCCATACTTAGCCAGGACTCAGACCTCTTTATGGTCAGTTATTATGTTGAGTCTTTGTTTACCAGTGCACCTGTGAATGACACTATTGAAAATATTGTTAAACTCTTTCCTGAGGAGATAAAAAAGGACAATTCTGACGGTGGGGTTGGGGAACTAGGTGCAGAGAGTTATGAAATTAATGATGATAAGACAAGTGAGTTGAGAGTAAATATTTTAAAGGAGCAAGTAAAAATAGAGTATAAGTGCTATATTGTTTCTGGCTGAAGTGGGCGTAAAAGAGAGAGAGAACGAAATTCAGTTGCTAAAATTACAGTTATCAGGAAATAATAGTAATAATAATAATAATTATTTCCTTTGGTGAGGATTACGTTTCAGAGATTTTTATTAGTTTTTGAAAGAATAGCTAAAACAATTAACTTCGCCCATGGATGCATGGACCACATTGGTGCAACTTAGGTTAAAAGGTTGCTATTACCTTTTCTCTGAAATATACATAAGGACTTTTTAACATATTCTTAAGGTTATTCAAATATCTGTTACAATGATGTTTGTATGCAGACGACATTTCGGCTATTATAGACAAAGACGTAGATGTAAAAAACCTCTTAGAAAATATTGCACGGACAATTCCATTCTGTGAAATTCAAACTAGAAACATGAAAATTTGATTCGTTGCCCCTTTTAGATATTAATATTATACAAACATTTTGAGTTTATGCAGAGAAGGAAAACCATGAAATTACTTTCTAGAATAA
Source organism: Macrobrachium rosenbergii (assembly GCA_039081455.1). Classification (NCBI taxonomy): domain Eukaryota; kingdom Metazoa; phylum Arthropoda; class Malacostraca; order Decapoda; family Palaemonidae; genus Macrobrachium; species Macrobrachium rosenbergii. The sequence continues at coordinate 4,406 of JANJGK010007935.1, forward strand.
AATATAAACAAAACATTTCTATAATATCCCGAATTTTACTACAGACATTAAGTTACCCGGACTTCTTGGACAACGTTTTGCTGTACTGTTCATTAGAAAAAACAGTTAGGGACTTGCATTATCCAGCTCATAGTTTGGATACTTAATAAAATAAAGATGTGAAGACTTTTTATAATGGAAGTTCATTAGAAAAACAGTTAGGGACTTGCATTATCCAGCTCATAGTTTGGATACTTAATAAAATAAAGATGTGAAGACTTTTTATAATGGGAAGTTCATTAGAAAAACAGTTAGGGACTTGCATTATCCAGCTCATAGTTTGGATACTTAATAAAATAAAGATGTGAAGACTTTTTATAATGGAAGTGCTGGAAAACAGAACTGCTTAAGTACGCCCATTGTTTATTTTACCGTCTCTTGAGTCCATCAAATAGATGTTAAAGATATTGAAAGTAAAAGTAATCATTTAACAAAGACAGAATTAGAAAAAAAAACATATTTATAAAGAAACTGTCCTGAATAAAGGTTTAACGTTTTTAAATAAAATCTCACATATGGAATATGATTCATTCTATCTGAGCCGGGCGAGGTAAAGAATTAAGTCCATTTCACACCGCATGCGATGCTATGCTCACCACGCTATGCGACATGGCGTTCATAGCTTCCAAGATCGCCGGGCGCGCGATTTTTGTGGACGTAGCTCGGGTTCGCGCATGCACACTTGGGTCTCACAGCAGATGTTCCCATCTCATTGGCTTAAATCTAAATATACTGTAAGTGTTATATTAACGTGGAGGTATAATGCATACCTCAGCAAATTTTACTCGAGGTAAAATTTTAATTCCAGTAGTGCATGGTCATTTTTTTTTAAATTATTATTATTATTATTATTATTATTATTATTATTATTATTATTATTATTATTATTATTATTATTATTATTATTATTATTTGAACCAAACAAAAACTTCTTTCAGTTTTCTTCTGAAGATGGAAAGAGAAACCTACTTGTAAATATTTACATGTTACTTTTAAACTCGAGTACTTTCAGGTCCTAACTGTGACCCTTTTTTCAAGAGATGAGATAGTCAGGCTGGTTCAAGGCCAAGCACTCCTCTGGATCTTCTTCTCCCTGTTCTGTCATTTATATGATGGCTGTCCTGGTTTCCATTCTCTTGAGAGTTGTTAATCTCCTCCTGTCGGTCTGATATCCTGATCTGATGGTCAGTGGTATTAACCCTTGTGATATGTGAGTAGTCACCATCGGTCTGTTGGGCAGGAGACCTAATCTCCAGGTCAGAAAGGGTCGATCTTAGCTTTTTTTAATATTAAAGATCGGCTTATGGGATCTTCTGAGGTAAATCCTTTGTTTCCTTCTATCACTTTAATCTGTCTGATGAGTGCCCCTTCAGTACCCTCCTATGACTGATGTTATTACTTTTGTATATAAGCCTACTGTTTTAAAAGTCCATCCTATTGGTCCTTTTCCCAACAATGCCTAGCTATAGCACTCCCCTGTGAGTTGAGCTGTACTGCCCTCCTTGTGTTCTTTGGATTCTAGTCCTTATTCCCCTCTCCTGTTTCATCCACAATATTTGTCTCCACAATTGTAGCAATTAATTATGTATACTCCCCCCTACATCATCTGCATTACTGTCTTCTCCTTCCAGTTTATTTTTACATACTTTACTTTTTACGGTGTTGTCAAAGGTATACACAAATTTATATTTAATTTCTTTCATTTTTTATGTAATTTGTTTTCATTTTTTGGCATATAAGGGAGGGGAAACTATTTTCTTGTTTTCTGTATTCCATGTACTCTCTGCATTTTCCCTGTAAAAAATCCTCCTATATATGTTAAGTGCCCTTTTTCTGAACTATTCCGGGTATGCTAATGTATCAAAAGCTTTTATCAATGTAATTTATTTCTTTATCTATCTTACAAGGGTCACACGTTCTCATTGCCCTAAGAAATAAACCTGCTAGAACACCCATTTTTATAGCATGACTGTGAAAAGAGAAGAAATGAATATACGAGTTTGTGTGTGTGGCCTTTCTATATGTGCTGAATTCATATCCTATTCCTTTCCTTTCTATCAAGATGTCTAAAAAGGGCAGTTTATTATTGTTATTTTTTCTAGAGTGAATTGGATGTTGCTACCAAAACTATTGAGTTCGTCTAGAAAAGTTTCTATTTCACTTTCATCACCCTGCAGAATGGCAAAAAAATCATCCACATATCTCCACCAACTTTTAAATTTTAAGTTAGGGACATTAATATTAGGAACTAGATTAGTTTCAAAATATTCCATATATATTAGCAAGTATTGGTGATAATGAGGACCCCATAGCTACTCCATATTTCTGTTTGTATACTTGTCCCTCAAACGTAAAATAAGTATCACTAACACACAATTTTACCAACTCCAGGAAGACTCTTATATATATGTTTGGATTGAAAATGCCCTCATTATGTTTAGTCTGTAGAAATTCTAAAACTTTATCTAAGGGGACATTGGTGAATAAAGCTACTACATCAAAAGTAACCATATGTCCCTTTATATTCTTGTTCTTAACTTTCTCTATGAAATCTACTGAATGTTTAATATGTGATTATGAAAATTTACCTAAGTATATTCCTATCTCTCCAGCTAACCACACAGCTAAGTTTTTGTTAGGAGATTTCATACTAGAAACAATAGGGCGGAGTGGGCAGCCATCCTTGTGTATTTTGGGGCTGCCATATATGTATGCAAGTTCAGGTAGTTTACTTGAGAATAATTTATTGTATAGCGTGTCCTTCCCATTACATAGTTTATTGATTATTTTCTTCACATTCTGGTTGAAGGTATTCTGAAGCTTTTGGACTGTGGGAGGATTCTCTATTTTAGTGTAGGTAGTTTCATCATCTAGTAGCCTGTACATTTTATCCCTATATTCTAAACTATTCATGATAACAATGCTACTCCCTTTGTCATCTTTCATAATTCTAATATCTTTGTAACTTTTTAATCTCTGTAGAGCGGTGCTAAATCTCACTGGCAAGATATCTCTAAGGTTGTTTACATTACTCCCTATCATCACTCCTCTGAGAA